>JBBBDQ010000315.1:1105000-1132500 GCA_037127315.1 Ascarosepion bandense | reverse complement strand
ATTTTTACAAATATTCCCCTTCCCCCGTAACGCCATTTAAAAATATGGCGTCTTTCGTCTCGGTGCTGGAGAAACTAATCTTAATTCTATTCCTAGTCAGCGTTCTTACCACTCACAGCCGCAGGAAGTAAGAGGAAAATTATTCCGGTTTAGTAATCGTTTTCGTCTTTCGCGCTCTTCCCTTCAAAAGTCCATTTTTATCTTCTAATTTTGGCGTCCATTACACTTGTGCGACTAGAAAGGCTTTTATAGTTATTTGTTTCAGATTTTAAAAATATAAATATGTAACAAACAGACAAACAAAAAAAAACGCAGAATTATTTTATATATTTATCGGTATTTTTTTCACCGCTGTCCATCTGAGACAAAAATAAATAAAGAAAATAAAAAGTAATCATTTGATTGCTTTAATTGAACGATTCTGATTTTTTCTTCAATCCTCCAATTAGTAACGGTGATTAATCTGAATTACATTTGTATGGTTAGTCGAGAAAAAATGTTTCGTTTCTATTTTTCCTTTTTTCTAAATGTGTGTGTGTGTGTGTGTGTGTGTGTGTGTTAATTAATTTGGTACTTTTTGTATTTTCGGTTACTTGTACTGGTTCTTCATTTTTTCTTTCTTGTCATTCATGTTTTATAGCTACTTTTTCTAAATTTTATTTTCAACTCCTTAATTCTGTCAAATTATATATATATATATATATATATAATATTATTAACTATAGTAATTACAATACTCATAGTAACAGAACTAACTCTGCCAAAACTAGTACTAATTAAGCTATAATTTAAATCGTCTTGAACAACCCACCGAGGACGAACTCGGAGGGAAAAGAAGGGGACGTAAAAAAAGAAACAAACGAATTACGTGAACAAAAGGTCAAGTACTCGTAAGAAAGAAAAAAAAACCCAAGACGAAAACCCTAACACTAAAGCGCTCAATACGAAAGTAGAGCAACAAAAACAGAAAATCTAAGCACGAGCCAATAAACCTACCTAGGTTTCACCCTACAGTTCTTCAGGGTAAACTGGCTTACTAGTTTACCCTGAAGGACCGTAGGGTGAAACCTAGGTAGGTTTATTGGCTCGTGCTTAGATTTTCTGTATATATATATATATATATATATATATATGTATGTTTTCTTTTTAAAACCATTTTTCCTTCCGTCGAAAGTTTTTAGGGAAGGTTTTCGACAGGAATTTAATTACAATCTTGTTTATATATATATATATATATATATATATATATAAGCACAAAGGGTCTACCACTTTATGATGTTCTTACTCGCCAGGGCTAGTTTGCGTACCAGTGAGAACATCATAACAATTTCTTCACAAAACTTCGAAGTCGGCATGAACCTGCTCAGTTAAAGTGACAAACTCTTTGTGCTTGTCAACACTATCTCCACCCCGATATCCAGCACTTTACGATAAAAACCTACTTGCCAGAATACATTTTATCAGTAAAACCACTGAAAAACAACAACCTTGGCACTAAACCTTATCACAACTCAACACTACATATATCTGGCAAAGTGGAAAAAGTTTTCGTGTGATGCGTTTCGTCCCTTCGTCTCCACATGCAAAAACGGACTAAAAATAACGGAGGCCCTATTAATAAAAACGAAAAAACCAACACTCAAAAACATCACTTACGAACACGCTAACAACATTGCTAACCATGTTCGATACATAACACATACCACTAACTCCACATTATACATAATGCCTTTTACATTCTGTTACACGTGAAATAACATTCATCCTTGAAAATGGCTAAAAGTTTCATATTATCAGATAATTTACCATGAGAAAGAAAGTGCTCGGATAAACAAAGCATTTGGATAATTTTTGTACAATTTATCTCTTTAAAAAAAAGAAATCATAAGATCACACGGAAAATTCCATAACAAAACTTAACCATCAAACCTTGTCTGTCATTTTGAATGAAACCTGCATAAAAAAGAGATTGCTGCCCAAATATATATATATATAAGAAAAATTAAGGCAGATACGTTATTTCATGGCAGATCGGTGGTGTAGGCCTATTTCAGCCGAACCATAATCAGCTGTACAAAAGATTTTACACGAATGAAATTCACAAAGACCTAAAAAAAAAAAAAAAAAAAAAAAAACAGAATAAAAATAAAGGTCGCTCCCTTAAAAGAGAAAATTTAAGAAAAAATACATCATTACATCAGTTCGGCGAATACACACATATTCATACATAAGCATATATATATATATATATATATATATACGCAACATATAATCAAAGAGCACGTATAAGAGCGGATGTCAACTAAAATCTAAAGATACATTCAGCATGTCAGACTGCTGACCGGTAGATTTGAAATGTAAAGGAAGGGGGTTGAGAGAGAGAGAGAGAGAGAAAGAGAGAGGGGGGGTAAGTATCTTAAAGCGTAAACGAAAAGGGAAGAGGAAGAAAGAAGAGAGGAATAAATTTAAAATATAAAAATGATAGGAGAAAATGAAAATAAACATAAAAAATAAAAATAAATGATATATTAACGGTGAAATATATATATATATATATGTGTGTGTGTGTGTGTGTGTGTGTGTGTGTGTGTGTGTGTGTGTGTGTGTGTGATAAACAGGAACAACTTTTCGTGTGAGAGTGTTTTGTTTATCACTTACATTGGTGTGTCGCTGACAATTTTAAATTTCAAGTTGAATTTTAAAAATCTCTTTTGAATATATAATCTAGCCGATTTCATTTAGATGTTTTTGTTATGTTGTTTCTATCACTTTTGTTATTAAATGTCCCAAGTTGTGAAAATAGATCTGGATATATTCGGCAAAGAATCTAATGAAATCGACTAACTTATAAACTTCAAATATTCCCCCAAAATGATCTTTAAATTTAAAATTCCCATCTCTCTCTTTACTGCGTATTTTAGAAAATCACCATTGCTCTCCATGTGAAAGCTGGAATTTGATGAAGTAAGCACTGGAACCAAATGTAAAATTTGTAACTTTTATCAAATTTTGAGCATTTAGTTTTAAGCATCATTTGAAAAATATGTAGAGTTACCTAATTTCCGCACGTTTTTGCTTACAAACTGACGTCAAAATTTTACTACTTCAAGAATAAATTCAAATAAAGTTCATATATTTTACATTAGATACATTGAATGTAAAATATATTCAAACCAAAATTCTTATTATGAATCACCACAAATAAAATATGTAATTCTTTTTTGCTTTATTTGGTAAGTAAAAACAATAAAGATACTGTAAAAAATTACAAAAAACCTACCCAATAAATAAGAGTTGTTAGGCCATTTGTTAGATCATGATTAATTAAAACAAAATAAATAAACGTGTATATAACACCATAATACTATTTTATACGGATTATAAGATAAAATATTTTAAATTTACATTTTTATTGAAAATTACACCACTGCACTGTATAATAAATTACATTATACGATAGCGAAATTGTTCAGTATAATTTCTCTTTAAATTACATGACGGTCTGATATAATGACACAATGATTTAGTAATAATGTGCTTGTGGCATGCATCTTGTTCATGTAAAATTTGTAAAGCTTCAATAAATTATCAATTTTATGAGACTGTGCTATAAGGCTTTCACTGATCATCGAAATGAAATTCCAAGGCTTTGATTTTGCACCTCAACTTACTCTTTAAACTCATTTCCCACCCAAAAATGGTAAGGGTTTGAGAAAAAAAATATTTCGTGCCTTTATTTATCATGTGAAACACCCAACTTTCAAACTGAGTGCAATATTACGGTTCTAAAATCGATGTACCCTAATAGGTGGTCGCATCAATGTAAACATAAAGTTAGTTCGCTGAACTCATAAAGGATATATTAAAAAAAAAGAACTAGAAATGTAAAAAAGCGAAGCTGAAGCATAAAAAATAGATTTAAATATTTATTTTATTATTCTTTTAATCGTTTCACCCCAAGCAAGGCGGTACCGTCACTGATGCGCAGGAGGCTACATAAGAGTAAAAGTTTAGACAGGAGAACAGTGGAGAGAAAGACGAACCAGTTGCAGGGTGTGTCAGTGAAAAGGCAAGAGAAGGATGGGAACACAGATGTGAAGACAGTTGCGAAGGTAGAGAGAAAGGAAAAGAACACGATATACTGGTTAACCTAAGCCATGTTAGTGAAATTGTGTAGATGGAACTGTTCAAAAGTTTGTGCTAGCACGAAGTCACAAGTCATCGTGACCGAGTGTTTAAATTACTACTGTCCAAACTTCTAACCATAACCCTAGTGCGCAGGGAGTTACATAATAGGCGAGTGAAGAGAGAGGAGAACAAGTTACAGTAGGTGTCGGAGAATAGGTCAGCAAAGGACGGGGACATTTGTGTGAAGAGAGCTGCGTGAGAGCAAAATGTAAAGTGAGAAGAAGGATGGGAGTCAAGTAGATAAGAGATGGGTATTGACATTGCACTTAAATTCTTAGGGGTTGTAGCCGTCAAGAAAGCAAGTATACAGAAGGGAGTTCCACAGGCGGGAAGTGCGAGAAAAGAAACTGGTGGAGTAGAATTGTCAGCTGTATTTGCTTGATATAACTGTAAATCGGTGGGATCTTGTTGCCAGTTTGGTTGTACGAGTACAAAGAAGAAAATGTAAGATGAAAGAAGAAAAAAAAGAGATTTAAATAACGAAAATGGCAGACAAGAAAAGTAGCTGTAGAAATAAATGAAAATTTTAAACATAAAAAGTGCTAAAAAAATATCAGAAGTTGAAACAAAAGCAAAATATCAAACAAGATAGACGAAGATGACGCAAAAAAGAAAGCAAATATGTTAAAAGCAAAAGAAAAGGAACAAAGAGAAGGAAAAAAGCCGATATCGAAGCAAAAATAAAAATAGGGAAAATACAATGCCGAAAAGTGCAAAAACAAAGTCTTAAAACTAAAAAGAAAAGATAAAAACAGATTTTTCCTGATCAAATCTCATTAACCAAGGAAGGAGGTCAGTTCAAGTAAGTTACTGCCCGTCACTAACGAGTAGCTGCTTTAAGTCGTACACCAACCCTACGATTTGTCTTTCTTAAACTTCAAAAGTTGATATACAATTAATATGTCTGGTTTGAGATCTCTGGATTAATTGAAAGACACTTTTGTGTTGTGCATTACTCAGCCAAGAGCAGCAGCATACATTTTCGTAGAGGCTAGTTCTGTACTTTCCAATATCAAAGTAGACATAACAGAATTTTAAATCAATACCACGTGCCTGACTAGTGAGATTCATTTACCTCAACAGATCAGAGTTAATCTTAAGTACTTTTAAATCCACTTTTCTAACAAAGTCGTACTTATCCCAAGGGTTGGACGAACTACGACCTCCAGGACAAATCTAGACGCCTTGACGTTTTCTTTCGTCCGCGGTGACATTTCATCCGACTCGCCGACTAGTTTACCAGTCCAAGTAAGAAAAATGACGGTCGCATTTATTTTTTCAATTGTACACACACACACACACACACACGCGCGCATGCGCACACACACACACACACACACACACACACACACACACACACACATATATGGTAGACTTTAAAACACTAGCATTTACGCAGCGTTCATTAATTAATGAATTTGAACACTCTCGGCTTCTGGCGTGTGTTTACATTATATAAAATGGGCTAAAGTCTGCCTTCCTCTGCCGAACGCCAGTAACTCCGAGGTAGAATCGCCGACTGATGTCAATTAGGTTGGGTTTCAATCCTGGCTTGAAACAATCAGATGTTTAACCGTAATGATGAGCCTTGATACAGCGAAACAGGACTCTCTCTCTCTCTCTATATATATATATATATATGATCACAGTAAGTTTCTGTTTGTAATTTACCATGAAGATGATCCTAAAAGGGTTGAAAATACTTGAGTTAGGAAAAAAAACTATGAATTTCATCTTAACATCAAAAACTGATTAGAGAACTGGAAATGATCAGTATAAAAACACAATATGTCTATATTATTCAATGTAACAAATATATGTATGTGTTTTCTTAACCCCATCACTGATTATGATTTTATGTCCCGAAAAGAGTAAGGATGCGAATTTCTGGCGTAGAAGACGTGTTGCGTAAAAAAGTATCCTATTGTACTTATGCAGGTGCCGCTAGGACACTATCTTTGAACCAATTTTATTTTCATTTTCATCAATCACTTTCCTGACGCCATCAGTTTCAACTTAATATCTATGCTGATGACACAACCATTTACTCCTGTCTCGATAGTAAATCTGTTCAGTTCGATAAGGTCAAATTTGCAGCTGATCTAAAAAAATGATTCACAGTCTGTTAACTGGGGCAAGTAATGTTTTAATTTTAATGCCTCTAAAGCGAAACTCCTCTAATAACCTCTTCCTGCTTCCCGTTGTCATCGCTTATACTAACCTCCATGGGAGTAACTCATTGCCTTTTTGGGCTTACCTTTTCAGCCGACATGAAGTGGAAACATTATATTAAACCCATTGCTAGGCCAACAGATACTAAGAAGGTTGGTTCACTGTGTCGTGCTAGACGATTTTTCTTTCCAGAGTCTATCTTACACATCTATAAATCTACATTTGTACATACTTAGAATATTGCAGCTATATATGGTCTGGTACTCTAGCTATATATTTAGAGATTCTTGATCAAATCCAAAGAAGAATCAGCAATAGTATTGGTCCTGATCTAAGATTAGAGATGGCAATTGACGTTGCATTTGGGAAACTACCAACTGATCTGGCGCGTTTTAGATCTCTCGACCACGAATTGTGTTATTGGGCATTCGTGGTCGAGAGATCTAAGTCGCCCCAGAACCAGCGACCCCTATGTGGATAGTGGTCGCAGGTTCGAATCCTGCCGAATGACACACATTTTCGCAACAAAAATACATCGTAAATAATCAGGCCGGTAGAAATAAATATATAATACTGTTTGATTATGAACAGAATATCTACTTAAATACGAGTATCGATCAAAAATAATGTTCAAACAAATCATTATAAATTGTCGGCTGTTTATAACCAGTTTCGTTAATTTCCGTAATATATTTGAGCAGCAATCCCTCTTTTCATTAAAGGCAAACGTGATTAAGATTTTAATTTAATTTTATTTATTTATTCTTGTATTCGTACAAGCGTTTTCTTTCCTGGACACAGAGAGTGTAAAAACTATTAAAATGTTCTGCATATCCGAGCGCTTTCGACTGTTCCATTATCAGGGACGATTTTTATTTTTGTTTATTTTTTACAGAACGTGTGGTGTTTTTATGTATGTGTCTAAAGTTAAAGGAATGTTTTATTTTCAAACACGAATAGCACATTATGGCCATGTTCATTGTTAAAGTTATTGAGTGTTGGTATACGGACAGACCGCATAAAAGCTGCTTATAGGTACAAAGATTAAAGTAAGTCTCTGAGATTCCCCGATGTCTTGGAACACTATCAAAGCTATGATCCCGCCCACCGAAAGATAAGCTTCTCAAGACTTGAACCCAGCAGCTTCTGCTAATCTCGTTTGTTCATTTTAGTCTCCAAATAAATGAAGAAAAGACTTGAGGCAACAGAAATGTCGTTCTACAGAAGGTTGCTGAGAATACCATGGACTGAGCATATGAGTAACGAAGAATTTTGTAGTAAATTGTAAGCAAAACAGACAGATTTAGAATCAGAAATATACAGCTTAAAATTCTAGGAGACACTGTAAGGAAAGAAGGCTTGGAGAATCTGATACCCATAAGACATATTGAAGGTAGGAGGAGGCAGAGGAAATCAGAAATTACCATGACCCATTAGCGTGTGTATATATATGGCAGTGCAGGGAAGGATAGCGAAAAGGCAATCGTTACTAACAGCAACAAAGGATAGAAAATTGTCTAGAGTCTGTAAAGTTTTCCTTTCGTCATTAGGTTTTTTTTCCTCTAACTGAATACATGGTCACCAGTAAAAAGGGCAGCCCAAAATGCCAAATACAGGTCTGGGATGCCAGAATCAAGCAGGTACAAAGATTTAAATACCTGGGAAGCGTTATAACAGAAGACGGAAATTTCGACACAGAGATTCGAAGGCAATTTGGCATGGCAAAGGAAGCATTCCACAAGTTGAATAAAGTATTAAGAAACAGGACAATTTCACTAGAAACTAGGAAAAGAGTACTGGATTGATACGTGCTGTTCGTCCTTCAATATGGCAGTGAATGCTGGACAATACCATCAAAGATGAAGAAAAAACTTGAAGCAACTGAAATGTGGTTCTACAGAAGGATGCTGCGAATATCATGGATCGAGCATGTGAGCAATGATGAGGTCTTGGAAATGATGGAAACAAAAAGGAAATTAATACTGAGCATCAGGAAGAGACAGCTGAAGTTCCTGGGACACGCAATGAGGAAGGAGGGCTTGGAGAATCTGATAATAACAGGCCAGATAGAGGGGAAAAAGAGACAGGGGAAAGCAACGGATTACATATTTGAAGGACCTAATCAGCTGGATGACGGAACGAGGATTTCATGGTGTAACAGGAGAAGGTGTGCTCAGAGCCACCAGGGATAGGGAAAAGTGGAAAGCCATGATCGTCTACGTCCTGAAGAGATATGGCACATAGAAGAAGAAGAAGAAGAAGAAGAAGAAGAAGAAGAAGAAGAAGAAGACGAGGTTTTCGTCTTGTTCTTAACCCTTGAAAATCGGTTCAGCCGTTTCGGAGTCTATAGGTAACACACACACACACACACACACAAAGTTCCATTTATAAATAAGTTTAGATAGGTACACAATGTAAGCTGAAAATGCTATTAAATTCAATATAAAACAATGACAGAAACAGCTAAATAAAGGACTGTCCTTTCAAGTGAAGGATGATTGGCAACTGAATAATAGACACTAGCAAAAATTATGTTTTTGATTTAAAAAGAAGCTAACAAATTCCAATATTTTTCTTTTGACACTTAGTCACGTGTTTCAGAAAAAGAAATAAATACAGTTCCTACTAGATCATATATTTTCTTTGAGTGAACGAATTTCTGAGTTACTTCCAATGGCAAAATACGCCATTTCCTCCTTGAATTCTTTAACATGATTTAATTAATAATTAAAATTAATTTTATTAAAAAAAGCATGATGCTGTAAGAGTATATAGAAGGAGAATGTTTCTAAGAATGACAGAAAATGAGAAAATTGGGTTAATAATGAAATAATTACATTTATAATTTAAAAAATTGAATTCTATTAACAAAAAGAAAATATAACGAAAAAAAAAACAGTAAGTTATGGAATAAAAATGAAGAAAGGTTTAATTTAGGGCCAGGCAAAAAGTTAAAAAAAAAAAATTCTTCTTCATGTGCCGTATCCCTTCAGGACGTAGGCGATCATCGACTTCCACTCTGTCTCTTGTCGCTCTCATAAATTTTTCTCTTGGTATCCACCAACCATTTGCTCAGACCTAACAAGTATGTCTCGCGTTGCTTTCCCCTGTCTCTCCTTCCATTTATCCTACCTGTGAGTATCAAATTCTCCAGGCCCTCCTTCCTCATTACGTATCCCAGGAACCCCATTTGTTTCTTCCTGATATTTAGTATCAGTTTTCTTCTCGTTTGCATCCTTTCCAACACCTCATCATTGCATACGTACTCTGTCTATGGTATCCTCTTCATCATTCTGTAAAAACGACATTTCTGCTACCCACAAGCCTATCCTTCATCTTTGATGAGATCGTCCTGCAATCACTTCCATACAGAAGGACATATATCACACAGCAATCCAACACTCTTTTCTTTGTTTCTAAGGAGATTTTCCTATCTTTCAGTACTTTAGTTAGCTTCTGCAATGCGTCTTTGGTCATGCCGATGTGTCTTTGGGTCTCCGTGTCGCATTTTTCATCCTCTGTCAAAACACTTCCCAGGTATTTGAACTGGTTTACTGGTTTTATTTTAGATTCTCCAACTTGCAGTTGCCATATTGGTCTCTTCTTTTTGCAGTTTTCTTGAGGTTTATGCTCAGTCCTTTCTTTTCACTTTCTTTTGCTAACTTCTGTAGGAGGACCTGCATTTTCCTTTCCGTGTCTGCTATCAGCACCGTGTTATCTGCCTATCGGATATTGTTGAGATTGTGGCCGCCAGTGTCGAATCCTGACAAGGCTTTTATTTCTCTCATAATTGCTTCGTTGTACAGGTTGATATGATCCGGTAAGAAAACACATCCTTGTCTTACGCCCCTTTGTATTTTTGCATACCTGCTGAGTTCACTTCCTATTCATACACAAGCGGTCTGCTGCCGAAAATGTCGAGGTTGTCAAGCATCTCTATCAAGTCCTTGTGTCGTACTTTGTCAAATGCTTTCGCTTAGTCTATAAAGCATAGATAAAGGAAATAAATAAAAAAAGAGAACGATGTGTCAAAGGGATATTTTTCTCTTGACATTACCCGATACAACCTCGTTAATTTTCATTGTTTAAACTACCTACTGTTTAAGCTACTATAGTTCTAACTACCTTTATTCCTTGGCAATGTTAATGTTTTAAAAAGTAATAATTCGAATTTTTATAAAACCATAACATAAAAACCAATCGCGAAATGAACACACCCACATTGGAAAATTAAAAGAAAAATCATTTTGCCGTTTGCAATAGTTATGTTCAATTATAGCAAGAAAAATATGGATTCAGTTTCATATTTTATGTTTTCATTAAAATTTTAAAGACAGCTTAAAAAAAAAAAAATTACCGTAGGAGGTGTGATGATAATGAACTATCCCATCCTGCTCATTTCAATAGTAACCACTCTGTATAAAAGACGTCTAATGACTGACGGTAATGTTTTGTTTAAATTTTCTTTACTACTTTTAAAATGTTCGTCTTGAATAAATGTTTAATTGTCTTGGTTGTTCATTTTTTTCTTTTTTGTACCTGTTCTTTTGAGAGAAGTGCATTTTTATGAAGGCCAGGCGGTTTGTGTAGAAAATTGTTACACTTGTATATCTTTTTCGCCCCAACGGTTAAAACCCAAACAAAAATTTCTATTTACATTGTTCAGACTTTGTTGTCGTATTTATGACGTTTCAATCGTTGTACGCTCCGGCCTTCTTCAGGTGTTAGAATTTAGAACCCTTTATTTCGTTCACCGGGGTAGAGTGTTCTAGCTCCAAGTACCATTTCTCTTCCAGATATCTTATATCAGTTATCTCTCTTTTAACTTAACTTTCCAAGTTGTTTTTTTTTTTTTTTTTTTTTTCATTTTTGCTGCAGTCAGGTATTGAACTCACAGCTCTTTAGGTCAAGTCACTGGTTTTAACAAACGCTTTAATCCGCAGTGTATGATTTTTTTTACTTATAAACCTAATGTCTCAGTAACGTTTTTTCTCTAGCACTCTGTATTACCAGTTTCCATACTGTATTCATGTCTATGCTTGGCCGGCTTAGGAGATTTTTTAGGCCTGGCATATTCACTGTTTACTTGAGTTTTCATATTTTCCAATGATGTTCTCTGTCTATTAATTTAATGTCATTCCACAGGGGGCGGTGGTCTCCCTTTTCTCTCCATATGTGTTCAGCCTCACCAGATCTTCGTATTTCCCCTCAGCTTTACGTTGTTCCTGCAGTCTTATCTTAAGAGGGTAGCCAGTTTCTATTTTATATTTCTTACTACAGCTGCAATGGATGTCGTACGCACAGTTCTTAATCATGTTCTCCTCTATGAGAGGTCTTATTCGAAAGAGGTGTCTGCTGAGTATATAACCACTTTTGAAGGTCATCTTGCTGTTATATGGACCGCAGATCTTTCGTATTTTTCCGATAGACCGAGGCTGTTTTCTAAGTGTTCCATCCTTCTATCCAAGTTTGTCGGAGCTGCTGTTATGTACCCAGGGTAGTTGTTAAGGTGTAGGGAAATTCCAAATACCTAAAGAATGCCGGAACGTACAACGATCGAAATGTCCTGAGTATGGTAACAAAGATTAGAACAACAGTCTGAACAATGTAAATAGTGCAAATAATTGCAATACCTAATGTTAGAAATATAAACAACATTTTCTAGTTTATAGAAAATTATTATTTTGTATATAATGATCAAAGAGAGACGAGGTCTCAAGCTGTAGTAAAAACCCAAATGGGAGACCTTGTGAGAACAAATTTTCCAAATATATAAAGCCAAGGTCAGTGAAAGTGGTGAGAAGGCAAATCAACATAAAGGAGAGGAAGGTATTTGACATCAAGAAGAGAACATCAAGAAAGCTCAAGGTTACCAGCCAGCTGCAGAGAGACTAAAGAATTTTGAAGTTCAAGTGAAAATTCTCCCGCGATTGGACAACAAAGTACGAGAAGGATTTTAAGAATCTTTTCGAAGCACGAACTGTTTGTATTTAAAAGGGATTTTTCTAAAATTATTATATGTCCCCACGACGCTCGTGAGGCAAAGAAAAGTAAATTTTTTCTTTGTTTTTTTTGTTTTGTTTTTTTGTTTTTAGTTAGTTACATCTTTGTTTTTTCTGTCTTCTTGAATTGTTTTCTCTTTCGAAATTGAAATTGTAATTTTTTTCCATTTTTCAATTATTTTTTTTTTATCAAAAATTGTCATCCTGCCTTAGTAGGCACACAAATGGAAATTTGTGTGAAAATGTTTGTATTTATACCATTTTTGTATTTGCGTAATAAAGATTTTTCCTTTAAAATTTTACTTAACGGTTGAGTTTTGTTTTATAACTTTGTTCCCATTTCTTCTAAGTTTGTGTTAGGAATTGAAAAAAAATTAACGCTTCAATTTAGCTGAATAAAGCTTCTTAGGTTGATATTTGGCGCTGTCTATTTATTACAGGAGGTAATTTTAAAAATATCCAAAACAATTGGAGTAGATAGACTAAGCTATCGCCCGGTTCACACTCCACCCTCCACCCACGTCTATTGAACAGGTGAAGAGGCTCATCCATTGTTCCCTGTTTAGGATGTGGTTTCCGGCTTTCTCTTATCCAGTCTTTTCACTCTTTTCTTTTTTATTTTTTTCAATTGGAGTAGATAGACTAAACTATCGCCCGGTTCACACACCACCCACGTCTATTGAACAGGTGAAGAGGCTCATCCCTTGTTCCCTGTTTAGGATGTGGTTTCCGGTTTTCTCTTTTCCAATCTTTTCACTCTTACGTAGCCCCCTGCGCATCAGTGGCGTTACCGCCTTGGTCGGGGTGATATGATTAAAAAAAAAAAAAATTAAATTTGTTTTATAATTATGGTTTTACAAATTAATAATCTTGTAAATAAACAACTGAATAAATAAACAGTTGTTGTCATGTCTTCTTATATATGACGTAGAAGTCTTCCACCTACTGAGTGACGATTGACTTATTTAGTTGTCGCTGGACTCTATGCAAAATAGGGTAAGTCCATTTTGTTTATATCACTGCGGCTTAGATGTAGCACAAGGCTGAAAGTATGGAGCACCCAGTGAGGATCGAACTCACTACTCAGTTGTAATATGTTCTAGCAAGACAAGCTTGCTAATCATTACACCATGTCCAGGTACCCAAAGAAAGAGTTGATTTTTTAAGAGCCGTTTAGATGTGATACAAGGCAGAAAGCATAGAGTACTCACTAGGGATCGAATTCAGTATTCAGTCCTGGGGTAAGAAATGGCTCGTGAATTTTAATGCTTCTAAAATGAAGCTGCTATCTATTAACTATTACAGACAATCGCTCCTACCCACCATTAGCAGGGATCAGGCTAGTTTCCCCGAGAGCAAAACACTGCGCCTCCTCGGGTTAACTCTCACAACAGACCTCAAGTAGAATGACTATATCGAATCCATAGCTAAATCCGCTGCTAAGGAAGTATGTTCTCTGTGTAGGGCCAGGAAGTTTTTCCCGTCTGAAACTATCCTGCACATATATAAATCTACTATCCGCCCTTGCATTGAATACTGCTGCCATATCTGTTCGGGTGCCCTTGTTATCCACCTAGTGGTCCTTGGCAAAATTTAACGGAGAATCTGTAATGTGATCGACCCCGGCCTGGCAGCTCACATACAGTCACTTTCTCACCGGCGCAAATGGCTTCCCTGGGTCTCTTCTACAAATACTTTCACGGGTTCCGTTCCGATGAACTTAGCTCTCTGGTTCCCCTGTGGATGAATTTACTCGAGTCACAAGATTAGCAACAAGGTCCCACCCTTTTACTGTGAAACTAATAAATTCTACTCCATCACCTTCTTTTCTTGATCTTCCCGCCTGCGGAATTCCCTTCCGTTTACTTGCTTCCCCGACAGCTACAATCTCCAGGAGTTCAAGTGTAAAGTCAACAGTCATCTCCTATCTCCTAACTTGTATCCTTTTATGCTTCTTTCTCCGTCTACTCCACTCTCAGTATTTTAATCCTTCTCCTAGCCACTACCTGACACGCCCTGTAGCCTGTCACTCTTTCTTATAACTTTCCTTCTATGTAACCCCCTGCGCACCAGTGGCAGTAGACTGCCTTGCTGGGGGCGATATGATTAAAATAACAGTTTTTATCAAGATAAGGTCGCTAGCCATGAAACCACGTCAAGGTGCCCCCTATGTCACTACATTAGTGTTTAACGTTTTTGTTGTTATTTCTCGAGAAAAATGTATCAATAATTTCTTATATATTATGATTTTATTAAAATTTTAGATATATGTTTTTAAAACTACTAAAATTAACGTGGGGTTAATTCAAGGCAAAAAACTTCCTTCTGACAAAGTATTTTTTGTCTGGGTCCAAATTAAATATTACCCAAGAATAATGTGCTTGTTTTTCGTAAACTGGTGCGAAAAAAAAAAAAAAAAAAAAAAAAGACTGAAATTGATAATCAGTGATTTCACATCCAAAAGTAACTGCGGCGAACTGACGCAGTAAATCTGATAAAAAATGTTTTAGTTTGTATTAAAGTCCGACCGAAACCCTTGTGCAAATTAACTGCTGCTTTAGTTTCCTTTCTTTCACCATACGGTTAGTTTTACACCAACTGAAGTGACATTCTTTCTTATGACTTTCCTTCTATGTAACCCCCTGCGCACCAGTGGCAGTAGACTGCCATGCTGGGGGCGATATGATTAAAATAATAGTTTTTATCAAGACAAGGTCGCTAGCCATGAAACCACGTCAAGGTGCCCCCTATGTCACTACATTAGTGTTTAACGTTTTTGTTGTTATTTCTCGAGAAAAATGTATCAATAATTTCTTATATATTATGATTTTATTAAAATTTTAGATATATGTGAAGTGACATCGATTGCATTTTTTTTTTGTTCTGATTAGACCATTTGCAGTGGTGTGCAGAAATATGGATCTATTTGCATATATATATATATATATATATATATATATATACACTAGCAGTATAGCCCGGCGTTGCTCGGTTGTAATGAAAGCTTTAAAACTAATCCATGGTTTTGAAGTTCAGACTCTGCCTAAAGAATATTTGTGTGAAGTTTGGTGAGAATCGAATAAAAATTGTGGATTTGTATAAAGCACATACAGACAGATAAACAGACACGCACTCAAACATCTTGCTTTATATATATATATATATATATATATATATATATATATATATATATATATATTATCGATTTTCTGCGCTATTGTAAGAACTGCAACCTTGAAACTTCTGAATATCGTTTCTTATGTCTTTGTCTATGAGTGTATCAAATTTGGTTAAAACCAAACCACTCCTTCTATAACCCAATTTTTTCGATTAACGATTTTCGATATTTATTGGGGGTACCTCGACACAAAACCTAGCTAAGAACACTCGCAGACGCTTATAGTACAACTGTGTGAATTTTCAAGAAAATCGGTTCAGCCGTTTCGGAGTCTATAGGTAACAGATACACACAAACAGACAAAGTTTCATTTATAAATAAGTTTAGATAGATTTTATATATATATATATATATATATATATATATATATATATATAATTTTATAGTTATGTATCTACTATATAATTATATTATATTAAGCTCTATAATACTCATTATATTGAGCACTGTCTATAATAAAATAAATGTCAGAGTACTCAAAATAAAAAGAAAACCTTGAGTCCTCTTCACTTAGAAATATATATATATATAGTGTATCGAGGCAGCAGATAATTTTCTAAACATATATTTCTAAATATGCAAAACAATGAATGTCTATTATGCTTAATCATGAGCCGTTCTAAACATCGTATTTTGGTTTTAATTTCAGTTGAAAATAAAGACAAAAATTCACATGAGCCATCTTCAGAAGCTTAGAACCAAATTAATAAAAAACTATCCAAACGTTGGAGAATTTTTGTCTTTATTTTCAACTGAAATTAAAACCAAAATACGATGTTTAGAACGGCTCATGATTATATATATATTACTGTGACATTTATTTACTTACCAGTGACGAACTTAAGCACGATGGTATCTTCGGACGGCACAAAGTTCCTATCCAAAACAACATGAATCTCGAACGGCTGACCTCGTCGCAGAATAAGATTTGGCATCTCATATTGGCTGGTCTTGTGGGCATAACGATTGACGGTACGCTGAAGGTCCACCGATTTCGGGCATAGCTGACCTTCTATATATGTTAAAAAAAAAAAAGGAAAAACAAAAGAAAGAAAAAAAGAAAGAAAAAAAGTATGTGAGTGTTGTGTTTAAAAAAGCAACTGAAAATGAACTGTTTACATCACATATTTTACAAGTATAAGAATGCATAAATTGTACAACATCTCGGTAATTTTTCTTTTGGTTAAAAACTAGTACTTTTGCGGATACATTTTCGACGAAAAATGGTTATAAATTATATTATAAGTGTCTTTTTAACACATCACTCAATAAATCCTAGACCTCACTTATAAAACAACTTTTAAGCAAAACTTAACTCTATTCATAAACATTGTCTTCTTCAAGGGTCATACACTGATTCCAACGCTTCTCTAACGATTCGATGCCTTTTCTGTAGAACGATTTACATTTAGCCTCAAAATACGCCTCAGTTTCCGATAACAGTTTTTCATTGAAGCCAAATCTCTTTTCTCTGAAGCATTCTTTTGAAATCTGCAAACAACCAGTGGTCACTAGGGACAAGATCTCGAGAATTGGGTGGATGCGAAAGCAATTCGAAGTGTAATTCATGTAATTTCGCCATTGTTGCGATCGGTGCGTTGTCTTGGTGAAAGATCACTTTTTTCTTCTTCATTTGTCGCCGTTTTTTGTCAAGTTCTTTTTTTCAAACGAACCAATACTGCTATATAATTTTTGCTATTGATGGGTCTTCCTTTTTCAAGGGAATCGATGAACAAAATACCTTGCGCATCCCAAAATACGGAGGCCAAAACCTTGGTTGCTGATGTTTGCGTCTTTGGTAGCTTTGGACGGATTTCACCTGCTGCTGTCCACTCAGCTGACTGCTGATTTGACTCTGGAGTAAAGTGGTGTATCCATGTTTTAACCATTGTCACATATTTTTGCAAAAACTCTTTCTTCTTGCGTTGGAACAGTTGAAAACAACACTCTGAATCGTCGACGAGTTGTTTTTAATCGACTGTGAGCAAAAGCAGCAGCGGCTTTGAACAATGCATTATCATTTGCAAATGTTCATGCAAAATAGTGAATACACTGCTTTCAGATATGTCCAAGTTCTCGGTCAAAACGAGTTTGTGAATTTCTTTGGTGTTTTCCGAGACAACTGCCGATTTTGTTAATGCTTTAACAACACACGAAATTCAGATTTTTCATTGTTTGGAAAATTCGCTACAGTAGCTTCACTTAGATAACTGTAATTTCTAAACTAATAATCTGATTGGGCCCAAATTTTGTCACGTGTTATTTGAAGGTTAGTGCTTCATAAAAATCATATGATTTTTTTTTATTAGTGGCGCCATCTATATGTCAGGCCGGAACTTATTCAGTGGTGTGCTATGGTAGATCGAACATAAAAGTAATCAATTTTAATCTCTTGGTCTATCTTATATTTTAAAATAAATCATTTTCACCATTTATTTTAACATATCACCTGAAGAAGAACAGGTTTGTTCTGAAACATGAAAATTTTTGTGTAGTGATATTATCCTTATATAAACAATTGTAATAACAAAATTACAATATATATATATATATATATATATATATATATATATATATATATATATTAATGTATATGTGGGCAGCAATCTTTCATTTAAACATGTTTTGTTAAAAACAACCGACAAAGATTTTATTAATTTTGATTTAATTTTACCAGTATTCTTACATCTTTCCCTTTTGCTGATAGCAAATAGGGAATGTGCATTGTGGTGCAGTGGATATCGGCTCGGAACGAGAAATCGGGGAGCCGAGTTCGAATTCCAGTTGAATTCATTCCATTCACTTACGCGCAAATACCCCTGGGAAAGGTATTAATCCATCTCTTTCCTCCAGTTATGAGTTAAATAACAGGACAGATTGGGTTCTATAGCCTTGGCTGGCAACCAGTCTACCGCAGAAAGCAATGGCAATCTTCTGCCCAGTCAGTCACGTCTCTTTCGATACATGATCGCCTAAGCGTGTTTCACGTATGACACTTAACTGACTGATATATATATATATATATATATATATATATATATATATATATATATAATCTAATGTTTCATCATTTGGTCCAGTACTGTGCAATAAGACAAAACCCAGAGCTTTTCACTACCACACCTTGTGTATGTATATATAAACACACAAGGTGTAGTGAAAAGCTCTGGGTCTTGTCATATTGCACAGTACTGGACCAAATGATGAAACATTAGATTTTTGCCGAGGAGGGCGCGATGAGCTCCTTGGTAGGCCCAATGATCTTTTAACGTCCTTTTTACTCAAGACGGCACTAACGTTGCTTCAAAGCTTAGAAAGATTCAAAACATTGCAAAAGTGTCTATAAAAGTGTCGACGAGGGAGGGACGGAAGTTACAAAACTTGCTTTTCCTCGGATTCTATGCCAGCTGTTTTTGCCTTCACGGTTGCCAAATTGCTACATGAGTTCTGATAATTTTCTCAGCTGGGATGGCGAGTGATATTTCAGTTTCCAACCTTTTTGGAATATTGCTCATATACACAACTAGGTGGAAATATTTGGCTTAAATTCCCGAGATACTGGGATCATATTACGAGGTATTTGTTTCAAATTTAGAGTCACGTTCTCAAACAACTTGCACACATCTTTCTTTCTCACTCTCCATTTATATACATATCTATTTTTGAGTCGGTATCACCTCATGGAAGGCAGTAAAGCCACTAAGACACAAGGAGTTACAGGGTGTGGAAGAATTAGTAACAGAAACATAAATAATGAGCGGGAAGATAAAAGAGTATTCAGAAAGACAGTGATTGACATTGTATTTAAAGTTTTGCAAATTAAAGTTCGCTTGAAAGCATGGAGCAGGAAGTGAGTTCCACAAACAAGAAGTGGGAAAAATAAATTGTTAGCATAGAACTTACTACATCTAGCCAGCTCAATTGTAAATTGATGAGATCTTGTCAGAACTTCGCTTAAATTCTAAGTACCAGAGCGAAGATCTCATCAGAACAATTACCATGAAAATATTTATAAAAAGTGGAAAAGTATCTCATCAGAACAATTACCATGAAAATATTTATAAAAAGTGGAAAAGTGACTGAAGCCAAGCTGCCAGATTAAGACCAATAATATTGCAGATTCTTCTTTTGATTTCATTAAAGAGCTCGAGATAAATAGCAAAGGCACCAAACCATATGTGGCAGCAATATTCTAAGCAGTATAGATATGTAAGATAGGTTCTGGAGAAAAAATGTCTCGCAAAACACAGGTAAAACAACTTTCTTAGCAGATGACTTAGTAATGGATACAATATAGTGTTTTCACCATATGTCAGCTGAGAACGCTAGCCCGATAAGGTGCAAAAAAATTAACTTTCCTGGAGGTCTGCATCAGCCATGCTGATGGAAGGATAAGAGGGGTCTCTCACATTGCATATATATATATATATATATATATATATATATATATATATATAGATGTCCAGTCTGTAAACGGTGAGGATAATCCAACAAGATTAACTTAATATAAAATATTAAGTGTTATATCTGTATAGAGAGTTCAGTGGATGTTATCCAGAGCAATATGATATTTATAAAGGAAAACTCAACAGGTCATTTCAGTTGGTTATAAATTATAATTAATTTCTATGAACTTAATTAGCTCATTTCATTTATAGCCAATTGAAATGACGTGTTGTGTCTTTATATATATATATATATATATATATATATATATATATATATTGCTTTTCTAAAAAAGGTAAAGTAGAATCTTGCTTGCCACGTCGTTCTTTGTAGACGAGCTGTAAAGCACAATGTATAAAATGGTGGTTTTTTTTCCAGCAAAGAGGAACGAAACTTTTATCTTTGCCGACGAACTCATTTTTTTATAAAAGAAATGAGCAGAAATTCTCAAATTTAGACGTAATACAAACAAAACTGAAGTATCTATTTCAGATATAGTTTCAAACGCAATACACAGGATTTGAAATATTATATACAGGTTGATTGGAAAGTAACTCCATATTGTATGTATGAGTAGCCAGCAAGAAGTTCTGACAACATACTGTAATTTTTCTTTGGGTTTGGTTAAAGGAGCAAGAATTGGTTAAAGACACCAAGAATTTGGAAGAACTTGATAGGCGAATACAAGAAGTTATATTTTCCATACCACAAATGATCGTGGTGAAATCAGTTGACGCGATTCATGGTCGGTCTGTAAATCTGGTTGCGAAATCTGGTGCCCATATCGAAATTTAAATAAAACTTCATGCTAAACGCTTTCCTCTCATACCCATTTATTGCAAAAATTGTTGCTAATAAATAAATTAAAAGTATTTTAAAATTTGGACTCAGTTTTAAATCATCATATATATATATATATATATATATATATATAAATTTGTGTATTTAGGCAGTTAATTTTTTAGACATGTCAGATTAAATAAATTGCAAACATTGTGTCTGTTTATTTTTAATAAAATCCGTTCATACTCACGGATAATCTTTTGCGTATTATAATTGGAAGATGTAAGAAATGAGCTGTAACTTTGACAGATGGTTTTATTATTAATTTCTTGAAACTTAGGAACATCGGGAAATGAATAATAAAATCATCTGTCAACGTTACAGCTCATTTCTTACATCTTCCAATTATAATACTTGAAAATTATCCATGGGTATGAACGGATTTTATTAAAAATAAGCAAACACAATGATTGTAATTGGTTTATATATTATGACATATATATATATATATATATATATATATATATATATATATATATATAGGTACCTCCACTCATTTTCGATACCTAACTTTTAAAATGAATTTTCAAAAATAAAAATGCTTTCTTGAAACTTTTATTTTAATTTTAATTGAAAACTAAATTATTAAATTTACTATTTCAAATAAACAAAATATTCTGATGTAATTCAAATAGAAATTATATTGGTTGGAATCTAAAATGTTTAGATTAAAAAATTTTTGAGCGATCGACACATTTGTAAACAAAAGTTAATTCACTGATTTAAAATTCTTGCAAAAATTAAATATACATATGTGACACGTTATTTTTAGAAAATTTGCAAATTTAATGTTAAATAAATTTGATTTTCACCAGTATTATTTATAGCATGAAATTTAGAAAAAACTATTTCTTAATTATGGAGTTTGATCTCTGACTTTTCCCATAAGTGACTGACATGTGATGACAGATGGTGAGATAAGCTAAGGGTATGGTGACAAGAATTGACATATTTTTTCTTGTAAGGGGAAGGAACCGTGAAACACATGACCTTTTAATGTGCACACCGAAGTTACCATACAAAAAAAATTTCAAATGCACACACACAAAAAAAAAAGATTAAAAATTATTTTAAAAGTACGATGGCTCGAAGTATTAAACTTTTAAATTTTCGAATAGTAAATATAGTATTCAAGTAATAACTTAATAACCTAACCGCTACAAGGTTTTGTAGAATCTTTTGAAAAATTTGAAATTTTATAAATTATTATAATTAAAAAATAAAAACATAAAACAATTCTTTTCAAATTTCATTATTTATCGAAAAATTTTATTTTAAGTCTTTAATGTCCTTAATTTTTATTATTTATTCAAACAATTAAAAGCTTATCAAATTAAATAATGTCATACTTATATTGCATTTTTCATTTTACTATCGGTTGCAGATTTTCGGAAATAGAGGCAAAATTTTAAAAAAATGATAGATAAAATTCATTCCTCAGTGAGGCCCTGCTTTTAACTAATAATACGATCGCAACAAAATTTAATTTCCTAAAATTTCATGAATTTACCTGGAGGGTGTAACAGATACAAAAAATATTTTTTACTAAGATTGTTAAAAATAATATTTCAAAAATAATTTCATTCATTTGTGAATAAGTCCGGAAAGTTTCATTAAAATCCGACAATTATTTGATTTTTGTAAGAATTTTCAAATTAATGTGTTTTCACCGGAAAAAAAAACCCAACATAATATTAAATTATTCATTGCAAACTTTCGTAATGATTTGGTTACCCTCAAAAATCAAAACAATTTTTTTTAACGAAAATCAAAACAATTTTTTAATAAAATTTCGAACGTGTTAGAAATTATTAAAATTTTTCAAAAATAATTAAAATACTTTGATCTTTCTTCTTAATAATAAACATTCAGCGATTTAGTGGATGTACCAAATATATATATATACTATTTACGCTCTCACACCCTGATTGAGCACCCTGGAAGAATGGAAAACTTTGAAAAAACAGTAGCTACTCTGGCATGTACACATCGCTCATTCAGTAATGGATTTGAGCACTCTGGCTATTGGGCTGGTATAATGACAATATACACGATAGAGGTAGAATCGCCGACTGATACCAATTCGGCCGGGTTTCAATCCTAGGTTAAAAGCAATCGTAGTCTAAATGTACTGATGAGCTGTGATACAGCGAAACAGATCTGTCTGCGGATGACTATATACATATAGCCTATTGCAAATTCATAGCTATAAATTTACTTCCATTAGTATGAACAACTTATATATATATATATATATATATATATATATATATATATATATATATATATATATACGAAATGTCCTCATGAAACTCCGACATATATTCTAATTTATTTTGTTTAATCATTTTTAATTCGATGTAAATAAATATATATTTTCTAAGAATGTATGAAACTTCACAAAAAAATAATAAAGAAAAAGAATTTGTGGAGAGATCGCTTACGACCTGATGGAACGTAGCATAAACAAGAGTAACAAACAGCTTCAGAATCTTTTTTCTATTAATTTCAAACCAAAGAAAATATAATGCGAAAGTACTTCACCGTCTTTCCCAAGATTCAAAGACAATAAGAATGCGTAAAGTTATGATCGCCTGTATCTTAAAGGGGCACAGAATTACGAAAATGACCACAGCCAATCTAGGAGATGAAAAATTGAATTCGAAACCTTAGGGCTGTTTACGGCCAGATCATGTTGAAACATCGATTCTCATGATCACCGAAATTAATCAATGTCGAGTCTGGTCAGAACCTAGATGTGTGACCGCTTGGATATACCGGATGTTGTAAGCTTGGGTGTGCCGGTGATGTAATGGATAATGTCTCATATTTATTAATTGGAGATTCGAGTTCTAATTCTTCAATTTCGCGCAAATGTAAAAACCCCCTCCATTTGCAGGTTACCAATTGCTACCATCATAATATCGCAATTTTTTTTTTTTTTTTTTTTGCTAATCTGAAAATTTTTTTATAATGCGTTTTGGTAATGCATTATTTTGTTGTCAGTTATGTGAATAAAGATGAAAAACCACAATGATTTTGTTATTTATGAGATCAATATTGTTTTTCATCGATACTGGAAGTGGGTGAAAGAAGTCGTTGGTGGTTTGAAAGGGGTGCAAGAATTTGTTGGTTTGAAGTGGGTACGAAATCTGGTTAGTGGTTTTAAAGGGGTGCGATAACTGGTTGTTTGTTTGAAAGGGGTGCGAGAACAAGTTGAAGAAATGAACCCGAGAACTGATTGGCGAATTGAAAGGGGTGTGGGAACTTGTTGGCAACTCGAAGAGGGTGCGAGAACTGATTCAGTCAGTCAGTTAAGTGCCATACGTGAAACACGCTTGGGCGATCATGTCTCGAAAGAGATATGACTGACTGGGCAGAAGATTATCCCGCAGTAGGTTGCCATTAATTTCTGCAGTAGATTGGTTGCCAGCCAAGGCTATAGAACCCAATCTGTCCTGTTATTTAACCCATAACTGGAGGGAAGAGACAGATTAATACCTTTCCCAAGGATATTTGCACGTAAGTGAATGCAATGAATTCAACTGGAATTTGAACTCGGCTCCCCGATTTCTCGTTCCGAGCCGATATCCACTACACCACAACGCACATCCTGAGAACTGATTAGGGTTTTCAAAAGGGTGTTGAGAATTGGTTGGTGATTTGAAAGAGATGTACGAACTGGTTAGTGACTTAAAAGGGGTGCGTGAACTGATTGGTGATTTGAAGAGGGTGCGTGAACAGGCTGAGGGTTTGAAAGGGATGTTGAGAACTGGCTGGGGGTTTGAAAAGGGTGCAAGAACTGTTTGGTGGCTTGAAAGGAATGCAAGAACTGGTTGGGGCTTTGAAAGGGGTGTGAACAAGAAAGAAATTAAGGCTCACTGCACTAAATCATTATTTCTTCTTTTTAATTCTTACTATTTAAAAAAAAATATTTTTGGTTTTTAAATAACCCGCAAAGGATTGATAAGCCGGAGAAAACGGATCAATCGATTTAGCGCTCTTCATAACCTCTTTTTCCGAAATTTTGAACCAAACACTTTATTCAATCCACGAGGTAGATTGTTCGCATTTCGCTTTCTATGCTTAGTGGATATCTTGTGCTCTTGTGTACCAAATACAAGTGCGGTCGCTATTTTATTTTAACATTATTTGCTACAGTACATTTATAATCTTTCAAATAAGTTTCTTCACGAATATTTTCTTCCACGTTTATTAAATTATATATTTTTTCGCACTACCCGATCCAGGATTGAATTAACAAATGCCAGAAATATGCACACAGTCATAACAGAAAATGCATATTTTCACTGGTCCTGGGTATGACAGTAAACTGCATCCGGCAGAAAGGCCTCTGATTAGGAGGTTGAGAGGGGCATGGAACCACCTCTTAATTGCTGTTGTTTTCAGGTCCACCCTGACCCGCACTGGTAGCACCTGTTAAGGTCCCAGCTATGGGCAAATAGTTCACCCCCCCCCCCCGAACTGAGGCTAAAACACTATGAAAGTATAAAAATAGTTTTATAGAAATATATACACAAAAATAGACTTTTAAAGAAAACACATTTTTGAAGGAAAAAAATATTACCAACAATACATTTTTGAATACAAAATTAGAAGACATCTTCAGTTTTTTAAAATAGAAAAATAAAACTTTCTTTTTCGTCAAAATTTGACTAAATCAACCTCCTCACTATAACTGAACTTTAAAAAAATACCTTAGAACCCTACCGTTTTGGCATTAAATAACCAAGAGAGGTTGATGTGCCGTTAGACAAAACTAAAACCCAAACGCATATATTCATACGTAGATGAATACGCTTCTCTTTATAGATTTATTCAAAAGGTGATCGTATAATTCATAAGATCCCACTCACAAAGAAATTATTCGGTTAGCTGTTTGACAGCAATTTAATAATGGAATATCATTGTGCGACAATAAAAATGTACACGCCATATATAAAACCACACGCACGAACACACACACACACACACACACACACTAGATCACGATATAAACTCACAGAGTAAAGAGCAGTACAGCCTTTGCAAATGTGTACAAGCGAGCACACACGTGGACACAAGTGTGATAATTGGAACAAACGGAAAGAAGGATTCTGTTCTAAGATGTTTCAGTAAATTACAGGTGAAGCCGTCAGGTAAGAAAAAAGAAATATCAGTAAATTGCGAAGAGAAATTTGTCGATTGCTTTTGACGTAATGGTGGCAAATGAGAATGCTGACTGTCATTGCAGCTGCTCCTCCTGTCACCCTACCTTTCTCTCTCTCCCTCTCCCTCTCTCTCTCCCTCTCACTCTCTCTCTTTCTATATATATATATACAATCTCTCTCTCTATCTTTCTCTATATACACTACCGGCCAAAATTATTAGGCCACCCTAGTTTTTTAAAAGAAATGATGCATTTCATACTATTTTATTGCCAAGTGGATAATTCTAAATGAAAATAGAATTGTGCTTTGTTAATACTGCAGACTAACATATGCATTAAATGAACTGTTCTGGTGTCCAGTTTTTGTGCTCTCTTCCCCATGCTAGTCTCTTTTTTTTTTATTGGCTGGCCGAAAAGCAGAGGCTTCCTGGCTGCCTTGTAAAATTTTGCAAAGTAATAATAACAAAAGAACCATTCTGTTTTCATTTAGAATTATCCACTTGGCAATAAATACTAAAAATAATATGAAATACATAATCTTTTTTTTAAAAACCGGGGTTCCTAATAATTATGGTCGGTAGTGTATATATACACACTCTCTCTCTTTCTCTCTCTCTCTCTCTATATATATATATATATATATACTCGCTCTCTCTATATATACTCTCTCTCTCTCTATATATATATATATACTCTCTTTCTCTCTCTCTCTCACTCTCTCTCTCTCTATATATATATATATATATAAGGGATTAATGAGGAGAAGTTTGTTGCCGACTTCAAAGATTCGTAAAGGCACCATTATTATGTCCTCTCTCATCAGAACTTAATTTGAAATTGCTGTTGTGACCCGGTTTTTTATTTTTTCAGAGTTAAGTGACAAACGTCTCCACATTAATCCTATTAACGTTCTATCTCTATCTCGATATCGAGCACTTTACGACAATAAAACCCTAGTTACCAAAGTATCTTATCAGTAAACCACTGAAAAACAAAAATTTTCCACTAAGCACTATCACAACTCAACACGATATATATATATCTTTTCCCCCTCTTTCTCTTTCCTTATATATACTCATATTAACTTCGAGCGAATTTCCTGGGTAGAAATATCTGGAGATATTTGTGCCAGAGTAGTAGCAGAAAATTCGAAATCAATCGTACTGACCAACTGAGAGACGAAAGACAACGGCGAATAGCGTCTGCGAATATTTCTGTGGTAATTGTCCGAGATCGAATATATGGACTTATATGCAGGTCACTAACGGGATCGAAGTGTCACATACGACACAGCATAAAAACTGAATGAGATTGACGGATCTTTATACGTCGAAATCGACAGGAGAGTCCGTCATAATCACACACACACACACACACACACATATTTATATATGAAAAGAATTAGATAGATAGATAGATAGATAGATAGATAGATAGATAGATAGATAGGAAGTGTCCTACACAGATAGATAGATAGATAGATAGATAGATAGATAGATAG
>JBBBDQ010000315.1:987500-1100000 GCA_037127315.1 Ascarosepion bandense | reverse complement strand
ATTTGTTTTTCTTTTCGCTAGCGAGGAGACAAATCATTACGAGAGTTTACAATGGAAAACGTTATATTACATAACTCATTTTTTTTCCAGTGTAAAACACATTAATTTGGAAATTTTCGCAAAAATCAAATAATTGTTGGATTTTAATGAAACTTTCAGAACTTATTCACAAATGAATGAAACTTTTTAAATATCCTTATTTTTAAAAAAGTATTGGAAAAATTATTTTGTTTTACATATATTACCCCACTCCACCAAAATTCATGAAATTTCAAGAAATTAAATTATGTAGGCAGAAATGGTTTATTAAAAGCGGGACTCATTGGGGAATGTAAGTCATGTATATATTTTTTAAAACCATTTAACCCCTTTTACCGAAAATCGGCTCTAAATAATTAAATAAAAATGAAATAAAACTATGACATAATTTAATTAGATAAGCTTTTAATTGCTTTAATAAATAATATAAATGTCAGACATTATTTTTCTGAAGAAAAAATATTTTTCGATTAATAATGAAATTTTAAAAGAATTGTTTCCATTTTTATTTTTTTAATTATAATAATTAATAAAGTTTCAAAAATACTTTTTAAATATTTCCAAGACTTGTAGACGTTAGGCTGGTAGGTTATGAGACGAAGACTATATTTACTAATCGAAAATTGAAATGTTTAATACGAATCATCTAGCCATCGTATTTTAAAAATAATTTTCAATTTTTTTTTGTGTGTATTTGAATTTTTTTGTATGGTAATTTCTATGTCTACATTAAAAGTTCATGTGTTTCACGGTTTCTTTCCCTGACCGGAAAAAAATTGTACAATTATGTCACTTGTGATCGCAATACGATTATCTTATGCCGCATCTACCAACATATTTCAATTACGGTGGAAAAGTTATAAAGGTCAACTCTGTGTTTAAAAATAGTTTTATTCTAAATTTCATGCTATAAATACTTGTGTAAATCAGATTAATTTAACATAAAATTTGCTAATTTTCCAAAAATAATGTGTCACTGATATATATTTTATTTTTGCAAAATTTTTTAAACCGAGAATTAACTTTTGTTTACAAATGCGCCGATCGCTCAAAAATGTCCGAAAAATTGAAAAATTAAAAAACAATGTAAAATTTTTATATTCCAATCAATATAATTTCTGTTTGAAAATACACCAGAGTATTTTGCTTACTGTAAATAGCAAATTTAATCATTTAGCTTTCAATTAAAACTAAAATCAAAATTTAAAGAATTTTTTTTAAATTTTTAAAAATTCAATTTAAAAGTTAGTTATCGATAATGAGTGGAGATATATATATATATATATATATATATATATATATATATATATATATATCTCATCCTATGTTTTACAAACGACTGAGTTTCATGCATTTCAGCAATCTTAGGGTGGTTAATATATCAGTCAGTTAAGCGCCATACGTGATAGACGTTTGGGCGATCATGTCTCGAAAGAGACATGGCTGACTGGGTAGATGATTATCCTTCAGTAGGTTGACATTACTTTCTGCGGTAGACTGGTTGCCAACCAAGGATATAGAACCCAATCTGTCCTATTATTTAACTCATAACTGGAGGGAAGAGACAGATTAATATCTTTTCCAAGGGTATTTGTGCGTAAGTGAAAGCAATGAATTTAAATGGAATTCAAACTCGGCTACCCGATTTAATATATGCTGGCTTATTTTCGATTTGAAAATATATATGGTCACGTGTGTACCTGTAGTACAATATATGATTCATTATTATATTTTTATAATATTTTTTTGTTTTCATTTTATATATATATATATATATATATATATATATATATATATATATATAATTTTAATTATATTTTATTTTTATATTTATTATATTTATATTTATTATATAAATTTATATATATATAGACACACACACACACACACACACACACATATATATATATATATATATATATATGTATAAAATCTTTTTTTCAATTCTCAATTTAGTAATTCACTAATATAATATGCTTTACTGACATATTGAAGCCGCTAAAAAGTAACTATAGTATACATTACAACTATCCATATCTTTATGATTCCCTATAACAGTTAATTTCTCTGTCTCAGATATTTTCCTTTTTTTATATATATTCATATATTTTTTAAAATGTAAAAACATTCTATATTAATATCTACTACCAGTATAATATTTTTTCCGTTCTCCCTTTTATTCCTGTGGTAGATTTTAAAGTAAATAAATTTGATCTCAACAATAGTCAGACCATATTATTTAAACTTAAAAGTTTTGAAAAACTCTTGACAAAGCCGAATATTTTGTCATGTTATCTATTTTCTGTATTTCTCCTTTCCCATTTTTTTATTTTCCTTCTTATGTATCTGTCTCATTCTTTCCACTCTCCTTGGCTAACAATTGTCATTGTATCCAACGAACCTTTTCTCTCTTTCTCTCTTTTTCATTTCTACTTTTTTCTCCTCACTCTCTCCTATAACTTTCCCCTATTTCTCTTTTGTTCGTTTTCTCATTTCCCGTTTCCCTTTCCCCTACTTCCGTTCCTGTGAGATGCCTATTTTTTATTTCTTTACACATATGTAATATTTAAATGTCCTTTTCAAAGATCGAGTTTGAATCCATTTCGCCTGGGCCCACTCGTATACATACATTGAGTCAATTGATTTTCTATTTAGTTGAAGATATAAGGAAGCTACATTCGTCAAACGAATGTATTAAGCTGCCTTGAGTCGCTTTGTTCAGCATTGTTATAAACTCTTATGTCATTTCTTAGCAAAGGAAGTAGCAATTTGATAGTTTACCTCATTTCGCCACTTGTCTCACCAAGCATCTCAGGTGTCTTTCAAACAGTTGCTATTAGCAACAGTTCATGGTACATTGGACAAAGCACAGTCCTTAGCATTTTATTCACTGGCATGTCATTCTTCTCAAATAATCACTTTCTTTTACATCGTTGTCTTCTCGCAACATTTCTTTTTTCTTTCTTTTTCAATTATATACAAATTTTCTTTATTTATTTCTTGTCGTGATTCTTTCTTTCGTTCATAATTTATTCTCAAGTTTTCTTTCTTTATTTTCTTATCCTCATTCATTCATTCTTTTTCTTTCTTTTTCCCAAATGTTCTCTTTTCTTTCTTTCTTTCTTTCCAAATGTTTTTTCTTTATTTCATTATTCTCATTCATTATTCTTTCTTTCTTTCTTTCTTTCTTTCTCCACATCCATTCTTTTCTTTATTTTTCTTCTCATATGTTCTTTTTTGTTTTTTTTATCCTCATACTTTCTTTCTTTTTTCTTTCTTTCGTTCTTTGTTTCTTTCTTTCCAAATGTTTTTCTTTATTTCTTATCCCCATTTTCTTTCTTTCTTTCTTTCTTTCTTTCCAAATGTTCTTTCTTTATTTCATTATGCTCATTCATTTTTTCTTTTTTTATAAAATTATTCTCAAATTTCACTTTCTTTATTTCCTTATCATCATTCTTTCTTTATTATTCTACTCTCAATTTTTTCTTTCTTTCTCTATACTCATTCTTTCTTTCTTTATTCTCAAATTTTATTTCTCTATTTCCTTATCCCTATTCTTCTTCCAATATTTCTATCTTTATTTTCTTATTAGTTTTCTTTCTTTCTTTCTTTCTTTCTTGCTTGCTTTCTTTCTTTCTTTCTTTCTTAGTCCATACTCTCTTTGCACCTATCTTACTTTCTTTATTTTTGTTCATTTCAGTCTTATACTATTCCTTCTTCATATCTTTTCCCCGATCTTTTTTCTCCTCTTCTTCCCCAATGGAATTTTCTGTTTTCCTTTACATCTTTCTTTTGCCATTACGCCATCAGCAAGAAAGAAAATGTGAAGGTCATATGAGTAACGGCGGTTTTCAATGACTGTCTATACTTGCACATTCAAAATCCTCAGCACAGTTGTTCAGAGATGAAAAAGGAACATGCTGTAGTATTTCGAGCCGAATGTCGAAAGCCAACGTCCTTGACAAGCTGATACAATCTATTCTTTACGTCTGAAGTGTGACAACCAGAGATAAAAAGCGATTTTTATTAGCCTAACGGTCAAAGTTGAAACTAATGACCAAGGTGTCAGCAATTCTAGCTTTTCGTTATTCTGTTAATGTTCTTTACAATGAAATCTATCCGAAAAAAGTCAATTTTTACTTCTTCGCTAAATAACTCTTTAAATGTATTAGTCTGTGAAGCACCTGAACGTCTGGAATTGTAAAAAACGTTTTTAAAATAAATAGGGTTAATACAGGTGATTAATTTGTTAGTCATTTTAACGACATATCAACACGTTGCATAATCTAATCTCGAAAATATTTCCTACAAAACAAAAAACACAGTGACTTAATTAATATATAAAGTTTGCACTGGAGTGTAAAAGACAGACATGAGTTCGGTTTAGACAAGAGTCAAACAGATCGATATATGTTCTCTTTACACGAGAGTAAAAAAAAAGACGACTTCGGTCCGATTTACACTAGAGTCAAACGATCAGACCGGTTTATAGTAGAGTCAAAATATAGACATAGGACACGTTTACACTAGAGTGTAAAAACTAGGTATAGGGCCAGAGACAAAAGGTAGAACTACGTGCGGATGTGCATTGTGGTGCAGTGGATATCGGCTTGGAACGAGAAATCGGAGAGCCGAGTTCGAATTCAAGTGGAATTCCTTGCATTCACTTACGCGCAAAGACCCTTGGGAAAGGTATTAATCTGTCTCTTCCCTCCAGTTATAGGGTTAAATGATAGGACAGATTGGGTTCTATAGCCTTGGTCGGCAACCAATCTACCGCAGAAAGCAATGGCAACCTACTGCGGGAAAATCATCTGCCCAGTCAGTCATGTATCTTTCGAGACATGATCGCCCAAGCGTCTATCACGTTTGGTACTTAACTGACTGACGCGCGGTTTACACTCGCGTTAAAATAGTATACTTCGTACTGCTCTACACTGGAGTAAAAACAAGTGAATAACTGTTTTTTAATCGTCTTGCAGAGTATCAATTGCATGATCGGAATGCACATTTCTGAATCATTTGATGTGGAATATATATATATATATATATATATATATATATATATATATATATATGTATGTATATATATATATATATATATATATATATATATAGATTATGAACCAACTCAGGTAGACAGATGAATTGATAGATAGATAATGAACCAACTAAAGTAGACAGATACATACGAGGTGGGGGTGTTGAGATGTTATCGGTCTAACAAAGGAGGGTAGTAAAAAATATTACCTTTAATTTCAGAAAGTGGATCGGGCTGAGAAATTTTCAGCACTTACTGGAGATTAATAGACAGATATCAGCTTAATAGACAGAAATCGGCTTTCAGATTAACAATTCAGAGTCATTATCCTACCCGTACATTTAAGTTTACAGCTTTTAGTGGTTCCCAAGCGGTCCCCATCTAGGTACTGACCAAGCTCGACTTTGCTTAACTTTGATGATTGTACGGGAACTGATATATATATATATATATATATATATATATATATATATATATAAATATATATATATATATATATATTCAGAAATTAAAACATGGATATGTTATAATATCACTACAAAAGTAGCTATTTTGTTTCGACACTTTTTGTGTCTTGTCAAAAAGATGTGGTTTATTTTAAACTGAATGGTTTTAAAAGGTTAAAAACCAGCCAAACCCCTTTATTAGATCTACTTTGTATTGAGCACTTTTTTAAAAATAGGGTTTTTTTTGGGACAATGAATATTATTTCGCCCATACGTACCCTATACTCGTACACACACACACATATATATATATATATATATATATATATATATATATACACTACCGGCCATATTTATTGGCCACCCCAGAGTTTAAAAAAAATTATATATTTCATTATTTTTTAGTCTTTATTGTCAAGTGAATACTTGTAAATAAAAATAGAATGTTTTTTTTTTGTTAATACTGCACAATAACATGTGCATAATAGTGAGTTTATAAATATTTAATAATTATGTATATTGCAGTTTTATGAATGAAAGAATGAAGAAAATTTAGGGGGATTCGGACGAGTTCATCTTTGCTTCCTTGCCCTGTAAAATTTTGCAAAGTAATAATAACAAAAGAATCATTCTATTTTCATTTGGCAATAAATACTTAAATTAGTATGAAATACATCATTTCTTAAAAAAACAAACTTGGGTGGCCTAATAATTATGGCCGGTAGTGGATAGATAGATAGATAGATAGATAGATAGATAGAGAGAGAGAGAGAGAGAGAGAGAGAGAGAGAGAGAGAGATATGAGAGGCATGTTGCTATTGGTTGCGATAGTAATAATGCTGTATACATATATTTGTATGTGTATGCGTGTAATAGCGCGGACAGTGACAGTTGAACTACATTTTCTATTCTTTTCACATTACATTTGTTATTTACTTACTTATTTTTTTATTCATTTACAAGACCCCCCCCCCCTACCGCTGTAAACATCTTCAGCCTGCTGTTATTTTTGCAAAAGAAATTTTGGCGCAGTTTTGGATTTTAACCACACCCACTCGGATTCCAGAAGATCTTACATGTTTTGTTATTTATTTTTTTTAATTTTACTCTTTTTGCCATGGAAAAGTTCAACGGATTCAGAGAAATCTTTGTTTTTAATCCTTTCACCCCAAGTAAGGTGATGATGCTACTAAGACGCAAGGCGGCTGAGAGTGGAAACGAATGAGAAGACTTCATTCAGGAGAAAAGACAATAAAAGCACAAGTCTCAAGAAGACACAAGATGGCGCTTGACTTTGCATTTAAGTTTTTGAAGATCGTAGGTGTCAAGGAAGTAAAAAATCAGAAGAGATATTCGCAGGTTAGAAAAGAAACTATTATAATATGACGTACGGTTACATCTACGATGAGACCTAACTGCCAATCAGGTTTTCTTCTTCATATGCCGTGTGCCTTCAGAACGTTGGCGATCATGGACTTCCACTTAACTCTGTCTCTTGTCGCTCTCAATATTTTCCTCTTGGTATCTCTCCCAAACCTCATTCCGCCATTCATTTGCTCAGGCCAATCAAATATGCCTCGCGCTGCTTTCTCTTGTCTCTGTTTCCTTCTATATGTCCTGTGAGTATTAAATTTTCCAGGCCCGCCCTCTTCATTACGTGTCCCAGGATTCTCAGCTGTCTCTACCTGACGTTAAGTATGAGTTTTCTTCTCGTTTGCAGCCTCTCCAACACCTGATCGTTGCTCACGGGCTCAGTCCATGGTATCCTCAGCATCCTTTCTAAAACCACATTTCTCCTGCCTCAAGCCTCTCCTTCATCCTTGATGAGATCGTCCAACATTCACTGCCATACAGAACAGTTATCGCATAGCAATCAAGCACTATTCTCTTTGTTTTCAGTGAGATTTTCCTGTCTTTCAGTACTCTGGTTAGCTTCTGAAAAGTGTCTTTGGCCATGCCAATACGTCTTTGGATCTCAATGCCGCACTTTCCATCTCCTGTCAGAACACTTCAAAGATGTTATTTTAATCTCCGCCATTGCTATGAGGGCTTTTAAACACCTTTCAAAATATTTTTCTATATCTCTGAGATGAGGTAGTATTTACAGTATTTACATTATTCGGACTATTGTCCTCATTTTTGTTGCCATTTGTATGACGTTTCGGTCGTTATACGCTCCGGTCTTATTCAGGTGCTAGAAATTTCGAACTGAACCCATGACTACCAAAAAAGGTACTACTACGCGAGTAATTGAGTTCATATACCCTACTGATTGTAATAAAGAGTTCTGTATTGACAGTTCTGTCAACACAATATAATTCTCTTCAGTTTACGATGTCGACGAAGGTGTTTTTTATACGTATTTTATGACAGCCTGATGTTTTCGAAATTTAACTAAAGTTTGCAATAACTATTTTTTTTATCTGAGAAGTATAAAATATCATAAGATTCAAATATTCTATTGAATGTTAACCCTCTAGGGCCATTCGTATCATATTTGATACAGTATGAAAACAAGCCTTGAAAGAAATATTTTCCTGGAAAATTTTTTAAGAGAAATATTTTATAAATTTCAAATGAAAGCAGTACTGACTGCTCAGTCAATGAATACCAAATGTTTCCTTATAGGGAAATACCAAATGTTTTCTTATAGGGAAATACTGTATCAAATATGATACGAATGGCCCTAGAGGGTTAAGTAATTTGTCATATTAGTTACTTGAGAAAACGCTTGTTGGGAAAATTTTGGAAAATTTGCATCAAATAAAATTTACATCTAGTTTCTCGAAGGCTGATGTTGACTTTTAGACACCAAAATAAAGTTCTCAAGCAGTCGTCTAATAACCGAATTATTTTGCAAGCCTCATCGCAAATTTAGCTAAACCGTCATTCTAATCTTCCTTATCACACGATAACTCGAAGTGCAAATTTTTTTGCATGAGGTGAATTTGTACGAAGATAAAACATTATTGGAAGCGTGCTAATGATTTCTTTTGGCTATCAAGTGTCGCTACTGAAACAAATTGCCAATGAAATAACTAAAAATGAAAATTACCATAATTTTATCAGTTAGTCAGTTAAGTGCCATACGTGATACACGCTTGGGCGATCATGTCTCGAAAGAGACATACCTGACTGGGGAGAATTATCCCGCAGTATGTTGCCATTACTTTCTATGGTAGACTGGTTACCAGCCAAGCTATAGAATCCAATCTGTCCTGTTATTTAATCCATAACTGGAGGGAAGTGATAGATTAATACCTTTCCCAAGGGTAATTTTGCGAAGGTGAACGCAATGAATTTAACTGTAATTCGAACTCGGCTCCTCGATTTGTCGTTCCGAGCCGATATCCACTGCGCCACAACGCATACATAATTTTATATCAGACCAAAACCACGAAAAATACAATAAAAATTATGACAGAATCTCATTAGCCATCCACTGGTTCCTAAATTTTGCTGGAATTTAGAAAATACTACACAACAGCTATGAAGACATTGCGCAAATGTATCAATTTTAATGAGATTTTTCCCAACCCACCGTTAGTTTCTGTCAAAAGAAATAAAAGCATCAAACGCCGTCTCTTCCTTCCAGTTATGGGTTAAATAACAGGACAGATTGGATTCTATAGCCTTAGCTGGCAACCAGTCTACAGCACAAAGCAATAGCAACCTACTGCGTGATAATCATCTACCCAGTCAGTCATGTCTCTTTCGAGACATGATCGCCCAAGCTTGTTTCACGTATGGCACTGAACTGACTGAAGCGTCCACACTTAAAACAGCATTAGAGTTTCGGATCGTTGTACTTCCAGAAACACTCATAGAAGAGAAAAACCCTGCGCGTTGTGCAACAACATGAGTCAAGTGAATTCTATAAGAAATTCAGAGACACATCACTATTTCTGCAAAGGGAGGTAATTGTATTGATTCCCATTTAATATACACCGCCCAATGTACAAAACATGATCTGATTTATGTAGATTGCACAGCAGAAAACTTAAATAGAGGATTCAATGGACACAAGTATGATGTGACATCACTATAGAAAAGTGATTCCCCACTTTATTCTATGTACAGCAGAATTGAATATTAATACCAGTTGATTTATTATATAAAAATAATGGCATATTATTATCTACAAATGTGTGACGGATCGACCTATTAATATCAATTGGAAAATAATCCTCTATTTTATGTCCTGTAATCTTATATTAGGATGTGCGTTGTGGTGCAATGGATATCGGCTTGGAACGACAAATTGGAGAGCCGAGTTCGAATTCCAGTTGAATTCCTTGCATTCACCTACGCACAGATACCCTTGGAAAAGGTATTAATCCGTCTCTTCCCTCCAGTTATGGGTTAAATAATAGGACAGATTGGGTTCTATATCCTTGGCTGGCAACCAGTCTACCGCAGAAAGAAATGGTAACCTACTGCGGGATAATCTTCTACTCAGTCAGTCATGTCTCTTGCTCGACATGATCGCCCAAAGCGTGTATCATGTATGACACTTAACTGACTGAATCTTATATTAATAATTGTTTTTAAAAAAATATGGCATACTTTATTGTTATGCGCTTATTTTTATCATTTAAATTGTTCAAAATGTTGTCCTCATCTTCGTTGCCATATTCACAACGCTCTGGCCTTTTTCAGGCGATTGTAGTTTCGAACTGAATCGTTTATTTCGTCTAATTTTTTTTTTCTAGTTAGTTCTTCCAGGTGTCTCAGTATTAGTGATCTCCATTTAACTCAAGTCTTCACGTTTTTGTTCACCTCTTTTGTGGCAACGTCTTGAACTCATAACTTTTTGGGTTAAGTCACTGTATTCCATCAATGTTTTTTATTCATTGGGGTATGTGTCCTTGAGAATAGCAGTGTATGAATTTTGGATATTTATAAACTTAATGTCTCTAAGTATTTTTTTTAAGAGAGATCATATTACAATTTTTGATGTTATTGTTTTTCTCTCGCTCTCCGTATTACTGGTTCCCATATTGTATTAATTTCTAGGCATGTCTGGCTCAGGAGACTTTTGTAGCCTAGCATATGTGCTGATTCCTTGAGTTTTCGTATCTTTTCAGTAATATTCTCTGTGTATTATTTAAACTTCATTCCAAATGGGGCGGTGATCTCTCTTTTCCCTCCATATGTGGTCAGCTACACCTGATCTTTCTATTTCTTCTCGTGTTACGGCTTAATGATGTTCCTGCAGCCTTATCTCAAGGGATGGCATTTTTTTCCTTTATATTTTTTACCACAGCTGCATGGGATGTCGTATACACAGTCCTTAATCCTGTTCTTCTTTATGGGAGGTTTTATTAGGAAGAGGTGTCTGCAAAGTGTTGAAACACTTTTGAAGGTTGTCCTGATAGACATCAGAGTTTTTGTATTTTGCAGATAATCCTTTCACGTAGAGTAGGCAGAACGAGGCTGTTTTCTAGCTGTTGTTATCCTTGCATCTTTCTATCACAATTTGTCAGAGCTGCTGTCATATACCCAGGTTAGTTGTTACGTTGTAGGGTACTGCTTATACTGAACATTTCTTGTTCATATGTCTCTGAGTCGCCACTTATGTTTTTGCTCGATGTTGCAAGAAGCGGACGATCCCTTTCTTTATATAGTATAATTGGTAATTGAGGTATTGTCCGATGAATGTTGGCTTGCTCTGTTAGAGATATTAATACATCCAGGAATGCTAGTTTGTTGTTATTTTCCTTCTCTATTCTATTTTGTGAACTGCATTAATGTTTCTATTGAGTTCCTATATGGCCCAGTAGTAGCTGAAGGCATAATGGTATATGAAGGTGTCATTTATGTATCTCAGCTATAGTGTTGGATTTAGTGATATGGATTATAATATCTCTTCGAAGTATTCCATGTATACATTTGTTCTGGTGAAACACATCTATTCCTCAGATGAGGGACTTTCCCTTCTATATTAATAAGGGTTAACAGGAAGTTAACTCGAGAAGTTCTTGGGAAGTAGCAAGGGATATTGTATTGTCTGCTTGGGTCAGTGAGTGAGGCTAGCTAAGTTAATGTAAGACAGATAGATGAAGACCAGTCTTTCCCCATCACCCTTTTTTGGTCTTGTGCCGCATTTTTTGTATTTTTTACAAAATTAAATATTGAAGTTCTTGGGAAGTTCATAGGAGGACTTAGAAGTTCTAGAGAGTTCTTTAGAGTTCTATTTAAGTTCAGTAGAACTATTAGTTCCAGTTTAGACATAGTTGGACTAAGGCAGCAGATATTAGTCGGCAGTTAGCCGAATACTAAGGAGTCAGCTTACAGTTGAAGATTACCAAGTTCCTAACATTTTGGGTGCGTTAAGTCGATTAGCAACCGACGTAGCACGATTATTATCTTCAGTGCAAAAACTACACCACTACAATATTAGCCATAGCTGGTGATAATAGTGAGATCATAGATTCTCGTTCAGAGCCGATGTCCACTGCACAACAACGCACATAAATTTACAAAATCTAGGTACCATACCGGAAAATGTATTCATAGAAGTATTAATTAAAAAAAAATGGCGCAATCATAATGTATAACTAATTTTATTTTCTAATGATTAGTCCCCATATTTGCATTATATTTTAACCTATTTCCTGTACATAAATTTAATTCGTTCGCACATATATTTTGAATTTCCTATGAAGTATTAGAATACATCAAATTGATGGCAGCCTTTTCCGTGTCATTATTGCCACGGGAGCAACTTTTCTTTGTAATTGAGGCTCTCAGTACAAGAAAGTACTTTCCGCCATGCATGTGAAAATCAGTTAAGCATAACACTGTATTTCCTGAACCTTATTCTATCTGGAAAACAACTCGACTGAATCATGAGGTACTCGCTACAAGGTCTAAATTCCTATGGTTCACAATGATTATCAAATACACTCCTGCCTGACTGTGCAGGTTTATGCCGGGTGTTGGTGCAGAAGGTACCACCATGTTTCGGTAGCGTTTGTTTATGCTTTTTTATACTATTAATATTTTTATCTACTCGTTATGGTTGGTATCTAACCAGTAACAGTGTATAATGATTACTTTTATAACAGGTTAGATTATTCTTTTTTCCCTTTCAAGATTTTTTTACATGCAGTTAACAAACTTTAAACACGATTTTCTTGCTTTTCTTTTATTTTGTGGCAGAAAGTATGTTCTAATTCCGAACTCCTCAGTCTGAAAATGCTCACACAGGGCAACGTCGTCGACACCCACTCGCATCCGTGCATCGAGATCGTCATCCTCTCTTCTTATTCCCTTTCTCCCTTCTGGTGGCGGTGACGGAGATGGCTTTGAAGGCCTAAGCCTATTGCTGAAGAGTAGCGAGCAAGAGTCACAGTAGATTCCTTTCTGGTGGACACGCCTGCGCCCTCCTGGGAGCACGTCGCAGATCTTCCTGTTGACGGTTGAACTCGAAAGTTTCGAAACTTGCCTTCTCGGATAGTCCTACGCCAAAAAGCCGATTTGCAACAACGGTTTCCCAGATATCAGGGTCGATGTTTGCCTGTGTCTAAAATGTTTTCGACTGATCCTTGGCGTGTCGTCTTGGGCCTCCGCGTAGCATCTTGCTTCTGGTAGATACTCTAAACAGAATGATATGTAGAAGTCCAGTGGGACGCATTCTGGATATGTGATCTGCCCAGCAGAGGCAATACTGAAGGATGGTAACCTCAATGGTGGGGAGAAAGGTCCGAGAAAAGCCCTCGTTGTTAGTGATGTGGTCCTCCCAACTAATGCGAATGATTCTTCGGAGTTTTGTTTGCTGGAGCCGTTCTTGGCGTACAGATTGGATACCCTGATTTTGGTTTTTATAATGATGCCGTGGTTTCTGAAGACCCGATGTGAGAGCGTTCTATACGCAGTATGAGCTGCTTTGATCAAGGTCTCTCTGTCAGATTACAGTATTCGAGTGATACTACGAAGGTAGGGAAATTCATCGACTACTTCTACCGGCGGTTCGTTGATGTTGATACTGACGTCCGATGTTCCTTGTCCGGCTGTATGAGGATCTTTGGCTTATTGACTTTTACTGCACTCCGAAGCGTTTATAAGCCTCGGTTTCTGGGGGTTAATAACAGTCTGGTCCGCAGTTTTATTGTCGTCAGCATACTGAAATTCTAGCACATGGTGATAATGCCAGTGATGTTAAACGGAGATCTCGTTACTGATGGTGGCGAGGTACAGGGAGAAGAGTGTTGGGGCTAGCATCACACGTCAGTTAAAAGATAAATAGCCAACTGGTTTTCACATAATCCATTGTTACGTAATTTACCGAATATTACCACGCCAACTCTTCATCATTAATACAAGTTTATTCCTGCTGTTAAAACTAAAATTATTTTCTGTGATTATTAGATTTTTTTGCGCACGTGTCTTTAAATATAGTTATGCAATTAGTATATTAATATTTATTATTCTGGGGATCAGTTTAATACTTAATACTCATTCATTTGTTTTTTACGGATTATCAACCATTTCTAAGTTACTCAAAGCCAGAAAACATTTTAGATTGTAAGAAAATTTTGAAAATAATAAGGATTTTCTTATACAAAACGTACTGATTAACCCATATCTGGGGAAAAGAAATGGATTTATACCTTTTCCAAGGGTATTTACATGTAAATAAATATAACGGATCCGACTGGAATTTGAACTTGGTTCATCGATTTCCAATTCCGAGCCGCTTGAGAAAACCAACCGCACATCCAAGTTTACATCGGTATTTACCAACCTTACCACGCAAGGTTAGATATGACACAAGGTCATTTTATAGTGGGGCTTCCCGGCCATATAGCCGGGCCAAAAAATCACTGTCTATTATTACCGAGTCGTGATTCTACCCTTCGGCGGAACCACGACTGGGTTTATGCTCTCTGCTCGGAAGCATAGAGCGCCCTCTACCCGAAGGCAGAGAGTTGACAGTGTCATAGTAACAGCGGCAAATGCCGACTGCATCTAAGTTTACAGTACCCGGTATTTTCGAACAGCTACCTATATAGGTATTTACCAGCACTCTCAATGAAGTTTCTTCGTGATTCCGTTCATCTACTGATCCGACTCGCATATATATATATATATATATATATATATATATATATATTGTTTAGAATTTAGTATAGGTATGAGGAAATAACGGTTGATGTCGGGTATAGATATAAACATCATGGATATTAAAATAAATACATATCTTAACATGTGAAACAGCAACTCATCACGTCGTGTTGATTACTGTATATAAACTGTATACATCAGAATTCACACCAAAAATGTATACAGACTTCAGAAAAGGAAAAACTCGTATAGATATGGTAATACTGAATTTATTCAGACATCACGAGATTAATATAAGTTACTTTTGAACTCTACACAATCACGAGAGATGCTAAAAATGGTGGCCTTTAGCTTCTAAATCGTTATATAAAGTACGGTGAACTACTGCTTCGGAAACGTTGGCCAAAGTGTCCAGTGGGTTAGCTGCGCATGCATTTTTAATTTCTTGTCTAAGGGTCGACGGTTAATGTCATATGTTGAGAAAATATCGTGCAACAGTAAACGATGTGACCGGAATTTGATAAGACTTATGAAAGATATTTCTTTCCTGAAATATGTACACATTTTTTGGCGGACTCTGAACACACACACACACACATATATATATATATATATATATATATATATATATATATATATATATATATATGGGCGTGCGTAAACGCTTAAAGCCAAACCCACTTCCAAAAATAAATATTCTGTTTCTGATGTAAGAATTTAAGCGCGCCTCCATATACAAGTTTCTGTTTCTAATTCTTCTACACCAGTTAATCCTGTGTCCTGATGGCTTTACTGACTAGCTTGAGGCGAAATCGATTATATATATATATAGTCATCCACTGACAGATATGTTTCGCTGCATCACAGCTCATCAGTACGGTTAGACATTCGATTGCTTTTTACCCAGGATTGAATCCCGACCGAATTGGCGTCAGTCGGCGATTCTACCTTTGAGCTATGGGCGCTCGGTAGAAAGAGGCAGAGTTTTAACGTGTGATATATCATGTATACATACGCCAATAGTTGAAAGTGTTCTTATTCATTACTAAATGAATGCGTGTGTCATAAAAGTCGATGTTCCATAAAATTATATTCAATATATAGGGTGTCCATAAAGTCCCAGTACCATTTCAAGATTTGATTACACATCTTCAAGTTTTCTTTAGATTCGGTTTAATGATGTTAGGTCACTTATGGATACACATTTCCCTGGAAGATGAGTTGGCCGTGACGTATCAATCGCATGGCCACATCCCACTCCTGATCTTACCCACTTGGATTTTTACCTTTGGGGGTATGTCAAGGACCATAGGACCATGTCTACCAGACTCATGTTGAAGCTGTTGATGTTGATATGCTGCAGCGCGTATGAAGGGTGATAGAAAATGATAGAAAATGGATTGGCCATGACGGACCAATTGCATGGCCACATTGCTCTCCTGATCTTACTTCCTTGGATTTTTACCTTTGGGAGTATGTCAAGGACCATGTCTACCAGACTCCTGTTCATGATCTTGTCACACTTAGTAGATGCATTGTTGAAGCTGTTGATGTTGATATGCTGCAGCGCGTATGGAGGGTGATAGAAAATCGTCTTGAAATTGTGAGGGCAACAAAAAGTACACATGTGGAATGCAGTCAATGAAAGCTGTGAATGTAAACTTGAGGAGACACCCTGTAGTGATCAAAATCGAATGTAATACATTTATATGACCATTATATAGAAATCAATACACCATTAAATCATAAAACCAACAATTTTCTCGTTTTAATGTTAACCTTTAATTAATGTTTAGTGAACCTTCAAGTAATACTTCTTTGTTATGTTTTAGATCTAACCTTTAAGGTATAAGACCACAGTTACTCGCAAGATTAAGACAGAATGAAAAAATTGACCCGTGGAGACAAATGAGAACGTCTTTTTTTTTTCTTAAAAGTAGGGACCGATCGATCAGCTAACAATTCATCGTTTGAAAATACCATTTCACGGGAACAGTAAACAAATTTCGATTTTGAATTGAAATGCGTTTGTCTGGTTAAATGATTTATCTGAGAAAATAATTCTTGCAATTTTTTTTTATAATTATTTTCTCCTCCAAATGACAAGCAATTTAAAACAGGCGGACAATCGACAAGTTATTTGCGGCAAGAAAATGAACGTTCTTAATACTATATGCGCACACTCTGGTGTGCGATATTTTGTTTTTTTTAGGTCGATCTTCTTCTCTTCTTTCTTCTCCCCCTCCAGCATTCCTCTATGGCTTTATCTGTTAGTCATTTTTGGGTACAAATTAGGTAACTTCACTAAATCGCTAAAAAAACAACAGAGACTAAAAAAGGTCCCATACTTAATAAAACAAACTTTTCCCATCAAAATGTTTATATCATTACTAAGAGGAAAGATCAAAGTAATTTTTAATTATTTTTAAAAAGTTTTTAATCCCTTCTAACATTTTCGAAATTTTGTTAGAAAATTTTGTTAGCGGTTAAACAAACGTTACGACTTTTTACAATGGAAAACGTAATGAATGCATCACCCACTTTTTTTTTTATTTTGGGGAGAACCCCTTTAATTTGGAAATTCTCGCAAAAACAAATAATTGTCGGATTTTAATGAAACTTTCAGTACTCATTCACAAATGAATGAAATTATTTTTGAAATTATTATTTTTTGAAAAGGTTGGTAAAAATATTTTTTTACCCCTGTTAACTCCCCCTCCAAATAAATCCATGAAATTTTAATAAATTTCAATTGGTTGGTAAACTTTTGTTTATTAGTTAAACGCAGGATTCATTGGGGAATATAAATCATCTATTTTTTTATTTTAAATTTTACAACACTATCTGAAAATCTACTTCGAAGAGTAAAATAAAAATGCAATAAAACGCTGATAAAATTTAATTTGATAAGCTTTTAATCGCTGGAATAAATAATGAAAAATAAGGACATTATAGACTGAAAAACATTTCTTTCGATTATTAATAAAATTTTAAAAGAATTGTTTTCAATTTTTTTTATTATACAAATTTATAAAGTTTGAAAAAATATTTTAAAAATCTTTAAAAGAACTGTTGCGCTTATTTTGTTTTTAGTTAAGGATTGATGATTATATTCTTCTATGTGCTCTGTTCTTTCGGGACGTAGGCGATCATGGCTTTCCACATTTCTCTATCCCTGGTGACCGCTTTCTCTTATTACACCACGCAACCCTCGTTCCGTCATCAACCTGATCAGGTCCTTCAAATATGTTATCTGCTGCTTTCCCCTATTTCTTTTTCCCTCTATCTGGCCTGTTAGTATCAGGTTCTCCAAGCCTTCCTTCCTCATTGCATGTCCCAGAACTTTAGCTGTCTCTTTCCTTTTCGCTTCCATTCTTTCCAAAACCTCACATGCTCGGTCCATGATATTCGCAGCATCCTTCTGTAGAACCACATTTCAGTTGCTTCAAGTTTTTCCTTCATCTTCGATTATATTGTTCAGCATTCACTGCCATATTGAAAAACTGACATCACATAGCAATCCAGTACTCTCTTCTCTGTTTCTAGCGAAACTGTCCTGTTTCTTAATACTTTACTCAACTTCTGGAATGCTTCCTTCGCCATGCCAATTCGCCTTCGGATCTCTGTGTTGCACTTTCCGTCTTCTGTTATAACACTTCCCAGGTATTTAAATTTTTGTACCTGCTTGATTTTAGTATCCCCCACCTGCATTTGGCATTTTGGGCTGCCCTTTTTGCTGATGACCATGCATTCGATTTTCTTGCAGTTTATTTGTAGTCCTTTCTTGTCACTCTCTTCAGCTACTTTCTGTAGGAGGTCTTGTAGTTTCTTTTCAGTGTCTGCTATCAGCACTGTATCATCTGCGTACCTTATGTTGTTTAAATTGTGGCCTCCGATGACGAATCATGGCATAACTTCTAGGGTCCTCAGAATAGTCTTGCAGTACAAGTTGAATAGATCCGGTAAATAGACACATCCTTATCTTACGCCCCTTTCTATCTTTGTATATCTGCTGAATTCGTTTCCTGTCCGTATGCAGGCGGTTTGCTGCCAGTAAAGATTCTTGATTACTCTTATGTCTTTCCCAAATATGTCAGGGCTGCTGAACATCTCCATCAATTCTTTGTGGCGTATTTTGTCGAACGCCTTTGCATAATCAATAAAACATAGGTACAAATCCTTTTTCATTTGTATTGCCCTTTCGGAGAGCATCTATAAAATGGAACTGTTTTGAAATAGAACGAAGTATAAATACGATATCCTTTTACATTTCATATGTATATCCTGGAAGTAGTTACATCTGAATCCCTAATGTTGTCCATATCCTGGCATAACTTCTAGGGTCCTCAGAATAGTCTCGCTGTACAAGTTGTATAAATCCGGTGAAAATACACATCCTTGTTTTACGCCCCTTTCTATCTTTGTATATCTGCTGAATTCGTTTCCTGTCCGTATGCAGGCAGTTTGCTACCAGTAAAGATTCTTGATAACTCTTATGCCTTTCCCAAATATGTGGAGGCTGCTGAGCATCTCCATCAATTCTTTGTGGCGTATTTTGTCAAACGCCTTTGCATAAGCGATAAAACATAGGTACAAGTCCTTCTTCATTTGTATTGCCCTTTCGGAGAGCATCCTAGTCATAAATATGGCGTTCCTTGTTCCAGTGTCTTTGACGAACTCGCACTGTTCTCGGCCTATTTCTGGCCTGATTGTGATTATCGCTCTATTCATCAGGATTCAGAAGATCAGTTTTGTTATATGGCTCATTAAACTTATGGTTCTGTGGAGTTCGCACTCGTTTGCACATGGTAAACTTTTTTTTTGTGCATTTGATGTTTTATTTTGTATGGTAATTTCTATGTGCAAATTAAAAGGTCAGAGTTTCCTCCCTTACCCGAAAGAATATGAGTATAATTTTGTCCTTTCTGAATGCGATACATTTTTATCTCTAATCAAGAACATGTCAACACGATCTTGATTTACGACGCGTACAGGTCAAAAAGTTCAAATTTGTGATTAAGAAATAGTTTTATTATAGATTTCACACTATAAATAAGTAATATTTGTGTAAATCTAATCTGATTTACACAAATATTACTTATTCAACATACAATTTGCTAATTTTCCAAAAATAATGTGTCACAGATGTATATTTGATTTTTGCAAGCTTTTAAAACCGAGAATTAACTTTTGTTTACAAAAATGTGTCGATCGTTCAAAAATGGCGGCAAATTCAAAAATTGAAAAAAAATCTCAAACATTTATATTCCAATCAATATAATTTGTTTGAAATAAACCAAAGTATTTTGCTTACTAGAAATAGTAAATTTAATCATTTAGCTTTCAATTAAAACTAACATAAAAGTTTCAAGAAAATATTTCATTTTTAAAAATTCAGTTTAAAAGTAACTATGTAGTTTTTTCACGATTTAGTGGAGGTACCTAGTATAAATTAAACTAAATACTCCCAAATATTCAGCATTATTTATTATGATTTACCCAGCTATTTTTTAGAGTAGTTTGCATCATTCTTTACCTTCATTAATTTTCCTTTTTTTGAAACAGTATCAAATTTTTCAAAAATTCATAAATCTACTCGTCCCATTCAGATTTCATTATTGTTTTTGGCTTCTCCGTTCAAATCTCAATATTTATCCATATTTTATTTATCGAACGTTTATTTTTTTAAAGAAAGTCTATGATATTCCCCTTATAAGGAATCATTATATGAAGAATGTCTGAAAATCTCATTATAAGAAGTCGTTAGATGAAGAAACACTGGGATTCATCATGTTGATTGTGCTGTTTCAACGAAGTTTATCTCTTTTCTAAATTTATGTCTAACAGTGAACCCTGCACTCTGCTTGAAATGCTAAAAATTTCTAGCAGAGCGCATTTCCTAAGGCTAATTATTAATACGACTATAGTGTTGGTGTTAAGTTTGATATTATCCATTATGGTTTTAAAAAAACATGTAGTTGTAATTCAGTCAGTTTAGGTACCATACGTGATACACGCTTGGGCGATCATGTCTCGAAAGAGACATGACTGACTGGGCAGAAGATTATCCCGCAGTAGGTTGCCATTGCTTTCTGCGGTAGACTGGTTGCCGACCAAGGCTATAGAACCCAATCTGTCCTGCTAATTAACTAATTAATTAGGAAGAGACGGATTAATACCTTTCCCAAGGGTATTTGCGCGTAAGTGAATACAATGGATTTAGCTGGAATTCGAACTCGGCTCCCCGGTTTCTCGTTCCGAGCCGATATCCACTGTACCACAACGCACATCCTGTTGTAATTACACTTCTCTTATTTATTGATTCGTTTCTATTATTGTCATTAAAGTAGCAATAAGTCAAAATGCTACATTTGATAACGAACTGTTCACCAATGATCTTCCCGGTGTCATTTTTATGATAGGGTTCTTTTTCTTCTTCATTATACTGCTAGTCTCCTCAGAACGTAGGCGATGATGGCTCTCAACAAATTCTTGTCTTGTACTGCTGAATAGAAGATTTCTACACACAGTTTCCTACCATTCAATACTTGATTCTAACTTGGTTGGTTGACTCATAAATCGTCACGTTTTCATGCGTCATTAACTACTTTCCGAGCAGCTTTTTATATGCTTACCTTCTTTCTCTTTCTTGAAGGCAGTCAGTTGGGCCTCCTCGGAGAACAAGTTCTCGTTGCATGCTGATCGCCGACCAATCAGGTTCGATCCCAGAAGTAATCCTCGGATATTTCCATAGTATGAGGCGAACTTCTCTGTGAATGAAGTCCTAAAACATAAACAAAAGGAACTTTAAGTATTTTATGTATTAAAGTGTTTTATCGCAATATGAATGAGAAAATTATGAAAATTTGCAAAATAACAGAAAAACAAGACATTAAGCAAATTAATTTGTATTGCTTACAACATAATTAAGACTTGAATGAACCAAAATGTATATAGACACTAGTGTTTTCAAATGCTTTAGGTTTGGAATAATAGTGATCAACATCCTCTCTCAACTAAATACACTGTTTACATTGTTCGGATCTCTGGCCTCAACTTTATTGTCATATTCACGATGTGTTGTAGAGTGGCTGGCATCTCTGCAGCACTATCTATTATGGAATTGCACATGGTTTGAAATGGTTTATTTGGGTAAAAAAAAAATAGTAGCATTCGAGGTGTCATATTCGAGTGTCATTCCAGGAATATTCGGACTGATTACTTCGGCGACTATTGCGATCTAAACACCTTTTCTCTGTCTTGTAATTTCGGTCTTGTTTGTCATTGTAATTATTGTACTGTTCTGGGTATATCCGTTTAGCACTGGATATTGTACTGAATAATATCGCAGCACACTTTTTCTTTGTGTATCATAGCCATCTCGGCAATATAACACAATGTTGAAGTCTCCGACCGTCTTCAGTTGACATACGTTAGAATTTTGAGCGGAATTCTTTATTTAGACAACGGGGGTAGATTGTTTTAGTTTTAGGCAACACCGCAAATTGCTACAAAACTAAAACATTATCCTGAAAACACGAATTATGTTCTTAACTCGTCTCGTCGATTTTGGGCAAGCTGAGCGTTCAGCATCATTTGTGCCTGTAAGACCGCGTTTAAAGTCAGCATGCAACCACTTAACCGTTATTTCCGACAAAGCAGAGTCCGAATAACACTTATCAAGCCACTGCTTTGCTTGAACAGTATTTTTCTATCAGAAAGCAATGCTTTATCAGCACACGAAATTCAGATTTTTTTTATTGTTTTGAAAATTCGTAACAGTAGCTTCATTTAAATAGCTGAAATTTGTAAAGTAATAATCCAAATTGAGCCCAAATTTTGTTACGCACCATTTGAAGGTCCGTACTGCATAAAGATCAGATGGAATTTTTTATTAGTGGCGTTATCTATATGTCAGGACCGGGACCTATTGAGTTATGGGCTAAAACACGTGTAATGACACAAATACCATTATGGACACTTAATGTATTTTACTAAAGATAAATGATATAAATAATAACAATTAATCTACACTTTAAACAAAACTTTCATAGCTTCTCACACTTTTTCACCTATATATATATATATATATATATGTATGTGTGAGTCCAATTGTAACATCGTGTAATCATATCAAGAACCAATAAGGAATGTTTTTACCGGTGAATGAACACAAAAACAAGTAAACTATATTGTTCAATTATACCAGATAGGAACGATTTTTTAAAAATCTACAATACAGACAACATTTATCACTAAAAAAAGAAGGAATTTTTACATATATACAGTCCAAAAATCAGAAGAAGAATTGTTTTTGTTTTTTCTCTCGAAAGATAAGGAAGTAGTAACTATTTAAAACACAAACGCATCAGAAATCATTTTAACTGGAAAATCGCATTTATAAAACCATACACACAAAGCCACAATTATAATCATAACGAGGAACGAACTTATCTCCACGGTGTTTAAGAAATGACCGCCAACTACTGTTCTACACAGGGACTCTTTAGGATGAAGATTAAAACTCGCAAGCGTGCATAGATGAATAGACAGTGGGTTTGTTAGGTGAGTTTGTTAGGCGAAATATTTTTAGTACTTACCTTTTATCTTTGTCAAGCTGATGGGAAAGACATAATTACCTAATCACAACAACAACAGGCTATACACACATGCACACACAAACATATATGCAGTTACATCAACAAGTTCAAAGCATTCATTTATACATAAGCACCTTTGGTAATGCTCTTAATGTAGAGCTTCTTCATCGACCACATTTGGGTAAAAATTCAATTACTCTGTTGTGTATATTTATCTGTCGGTGTGTGTGTATGTATATATAGTCATAATTATATATACATGTATATAATTATGAAAATATAAACATTTACAGATATTTTTTAAATACATGTTTCGAACATATACACAAACATATATATTCATATACACAAATATATATATGATAATTTAACCCCAAATCAGGTTAGATTGTCGCTAGTACGCAGAAGGTTTCTGCAAGTGAGAATAGAAAAAAGACTAGGTGCAAGGGGGTATTGTTGAAAGGATAAAAGATGAACGAGATTCAAGAAGATAGACGCCAGCAATTGACGTTGCATTTAAATTTTTGAAAGATTGTAGCTGTGATAGCTATAAATTCATACAAAATCAAACCAAAATGGTTTAAATATATTGGGAATGTGAAGAAAATAAGAATAAAATACTTTTAATTCATTTTTGAATTTTATTTTTTCAAATTTTTAAAAAAGTTCTAAAATCGAGTTCAGCCGTCGTTCACCATGGCTTCTCGTCCGACTCGTGTCCAATCACGCCGGCGCGTGGTCGGCTGGCGTCTAACGTGCGTCTGATCAAGCCAACACGTGGCCACCGATTTTTTCGAAACTTAGCGAACTTTAACAACTTTGCCCGAACTCGAAATGCCAAACGACAAAAACAGATATTTATATCACAGACGGAAAGTACGAAAAAAAAAAAAAAAAAAAAAAAAAAAACCCAAAAAACAAACAAACAAAAAACAAAAACAATTTAAACAAAAAAACTGTTGGAGCAGAAGTGACGCTTATTTTTAACTATTTCAAAATTTTAACTTTTCAGTAAAAGGGTGGAATCTTAAAACCAATCTAGTAGCACACTTAAATTCACGTGGTCGATGTACCATGGGATAAAGCTCATCAAAGCACTTGCCATGAAATAATTTGTAGAAAAGACAAAGGGAAGTCACTTCACGTCGGTAAGAAAGTGACTAAAGTCGAGATGCCAAGTCAGCATCGATTAAATTGCAGATCCTTCTTTGAATTTTGTCAAGAACCTTGAGATGAATAGAAGGAGCACACGACCCAATTTGGCAACTGCATTCAATGCACGGATGAATAGTAAATCTATAAATGTGCAAGATAGACTTTGACGCGAAAAAGATTTCTGGCACGACAGTGACACAACCTTCCTTGCAGTTGTTGATTCGACGTAGTCGTTCCACTTTAAGTCGGTTGAAAAAGTGAGGCCAAGGAGGCGCAGTGTGTTGCTCTCCAGAAGACTATCATCAGCCATACTGATAACGGACATGAAAGTTTCTCTATGGTGGTGAGGTGAACATTTTTGTTTTATAGGGTTGGTATGTGCGTTGTGGTCCAGTGGATATCGACTCGGAACGAGAAATCGGAGAGCCGAGTTCGAATTCCGGTTGAATTTGTTGCAATCATATACGCACAAATACCCTTAGGAAAGGTATTAATCTGTCACTTCCCTCCAGCTATGGGTCAAATAACAGAACAGATTGGGTTCTATAGCCTTGGTTGGCAACGAGTCTGCCGCAGAAAGCAATGGCAACCTACTACGAGATAATCAGTCAGTCATGTCTCTTTTTATCACGTATGGCACTTAACTGACTGATGGATTTAAAAAAAAAACACTATTCTTAAAAGAGTGCTTAATAATGTGTAGAGAAAATAATATTTATTTATTCAAAATTTATAACTATATGGTCATCACAGACCATAGACTACGTAACTATGTCTCCCCTATTGTCGAGGAGGCTTGGTTAATTTTGAACTTTTTAAATCGTCTAAATTTACAAGTCATATCCTGCCCCAGTTAACCCCTGATTGGAGGTCCTTTTCAAGAGCATTTGCCAGGTGTCTTTGTCAGCTCTGGCGGATTTTCTATTGCGACTGGAATAAATGGTAGTGTCAATCTGCATAATGCGTACTTGGGAACTGATGATATCAGGAAGATCATTGATAAAGATCAGAAACGGCATAAAACCTAGGATAGAGCCTTGGGGGACACCCGCGTTCCTGTGAATCGTGCCCGTTCAAAACGTCTTTGATATCATTGGATTAAATTAGATTTACCGCCTGTAATACCATAGCCCTGGAGGTTGCGTAAAAGACCGACATGCCAAACCCTGTCGCCGTTGTTATCAAGAGCTTGGTATACATATTCACTGATGGCCATTAGCACATAATTAGACATGACGAGGTGAAAGCTATATTGTCTGTCAGAGATTAAATCGTGAGAGTTGAGATGCTTAACCACTTCAGCATTGTATAATGATAATATACACGCTAAAATGTTTGCTCAGAGGTAGAATCGCCGACTGACGCCAATTCGGTCGGATTTCAATCCTGGGTTAAAAGCAATCGGAGTCTAACCGTACTGATGACTGTGATATTACGAAACAGATCTGTCTGCAGATGACTAGAGAGATAGATAGATAGATAGATAGATAATGAACAGTCTCAGATAGATAGATAGATAGATAGATAGATAGATAGATAGATAGATAGATATGGAGTGACTGAGACTTACACAGACAGTTATATATAAGCAGATTAATATTAAAAACAAATAGAAAACGTTTATCGCTTCATCAGAAAAAGTGGTATGAAAATGAAGAAAAGCATCCTGCTATCTTTTGTTTTTGCTGTTTGATTTCTATTGTTTAATCAGGTTTCACGCACATTTGACTTGTTAAGCAACGTTAGTACGATTTATGGCGTTCCGCACTTCAGGAGAGACAACGCGCCCTATCGAAGCTCCCATAGATAGATAGATAGATAGATAGATAGATAGATAATGAAGAAGCATAGATAGATAGATAGATAGATAGATAGATAGATCATGAACAAAGAAAGATAGCAAGAGCGTTGTAAAATCAACAAAAACTTTAAAAAACCTGTCAAAATTGCATATGTGGATGTTTCATCTCAGTATGCAAAGAACTTAGATAGATAGATAGATAGATAGATAGATAGATAATGAAAAAGCATAGATAGATAGATAGATCATGAACAAAGAAAGATAGCAAGAGCGTTGTAAAATCAACAAAAACTTTAAAAACCTGTCAAAATTGCATATGAGGATGTTTCATCTCAGTATGCAAAGAACTTAGATAGATAGATAGATACATACATACATACATACATACATACATACATACATACATACATACATGCTAACCTAGCTAATTAGATAATGTCTATTGTATCCGCAAACATTGTTTTATGGCCATATTCTTATGAAACAAGAAGAGAAACGAATCCAATTTTAAATCGTCTACCAAACAAGTTCCTTCGCTACACCATAATGACGTTTTCTTTTCTTACACTTCGAATATATGGCTTTAAGCCAAACATAACATGGCTTAATAAATATGCTTGTAAGTGCTGAATGTGTGCGTTCGCATATTTATTGTATACAGCATTATAAACAGAAAGCATTATTCCTCAGCGGATACACACACATACGCAAAAAAAGGTGAATTCACTTCTATGAATATATTAAAGGAAATAATAAAGTACCTCCATACAGTAAAATAGTATTTGAGAGCGTGATAAGCGAACACACACATAGACACACATAAAGACGCATGGAAAACACAAACAGAAACACAAAAAAAGAAAAAAAAAAACAGAAATCACAGAACAAATATTAAAAAAATATGGACAAAACAGTTGACAGCTTCAAGTAGAAAAACAAAATACCGGCTTCATAAATATATTTGTTCAAATGAAAATAGATTCAAACATTGAAGTAGAAACAGAGAAAAGATAACTCCGATAAAAATATATAATAATTTCTTATATTGATTATTTTTTATCGTTTCGGTTTGAATTATATATATATATATATATATATATATATATATAAAATATTTTATATATATATAAAGATATTTTTATAGGTACAAAATATTATTATCGAAATAAAAGTGTGCAGCTTAAAATTATTGGACATTCTAAAAACGGAGCGACCGGTTTCACTCCCGCTCCTCGGACCTCATCAAGCGATTAAAACTTAAAATAAAATAAACCATGAAATAAATGATGGTAACAAAAAAAACAAAAACAAAAAAAAAATGTAGGAAAAAAATCTATGAGTAGAAAACAAAATACTAGAGACAAATGATAGCGAGTCCCAACAAACACTCACGCTGTTTACAAAGCGAAGGTTTGCGAGACCCGATATAAAGACCTTCTAGCACTTTCAAAGGAAATAAAGGGTGTGACCGGACACAAATCTGAACCAGTCAACACTGAAATCTGCAGCTCATTTTCTGTCACTTTCTCTGGGCTATGGGCGTTCGGTAGAAGAAGGCAGACTTTTTAGCATGTATATTGTCATTATACCCGCCCAATAGCCAGAGTGCTCTAATCAATTACTGAATATAATTTCTTTTTTATTCTTTCTTTTTTTTCAATTGGAGTAGATAGACTAAACTATCACCCGGCTAACACTCCACCCACAACTATTGAACAGGTGAAGAGGCTCACCCTTGTTCCCTGTTTTGGATGTGGTTTCCGACTTTCTCTTTTCCAAATCTTTTCACTCTTACGTAGCCCCTTGCACGTCAGTGGCGTTACCGCCTTGCTCGGGGTGATATGAGTAATATATATATATATATATATATATATATATATATATATATATATATATATAGTCATCCGCAGACAGATCTGTTTTGCTGTATCATAGCTCATCAGTACGATTAGACTCCGATTGCTTTTAACCCAGGATTGAAACTCGACCGAATTGGCGTCAGTCGGCGATTCTACCTCTGGGCTATGGGTGTTCGGTAGAAGAAGGCAGACTTTTTAGCGTGCATATTGTCAGTATACCCGCCCAATAGCCAGAGTGCTCTAATCCATTACTGAATGAGCGATAGTGTTAGTATGGATTTCTAAAAAAAACACTATTCTTAAAAGAGTGCTTACTGAGTAGAGAAAATAATATTTTTTTATTCAAAATTTATAACTATGGTCATCCCAGACCACATACTGCGTAACAATGTCTTGCCTATTGTCAAGGGGGTTTGGTTAATTTTTAACTTTTTAATGCTCTTCATCTTGCAATCAACAGCATCATTTGACAAGACACAAGAAGTGTTGAAATGAAATAGCTACTTTGTCGTTGCTATATAACATATTTATGTTATACATTTTGAATTGAGATATGTGTGTGCAGGTCTTCCTACACAGAAATACATACATACATACATACATACATATATATATATATATATATATGCGTGTGTGTGTGTGTGTGTGTGTGTATGTATATATATATATATATATATATATATAGAGAGAGAGAGAGAGAGAGAGAGAAGTAAAGAACAAGTAGGAAAATGTCTTTAACAAACTTTAACAAATGAAACATGTTAGATTAAAGACAATTCTTTCCTACTTGTTCTTTATTTATTCTATTCATCTTGTCGGATTCCGATCCATATATTTAACTATATATATATATATGTGTGTGTGTGTGTGTGTGTGTGTGTGTGTGTGTGTGTGTGTGTGTGTGTGTGTGTGTGTACCTGTTCAACACATGTCATCCAACCACGTTTTATTTCGTATAAATATTTTCCCACAATATCCAAAAATTTTTTTTAACGAAATAAAGATCAAGTAACATGACCCAGAATAGAAATTTTTAGACTTATCTTTTAAAGTGATCAACTTCATTCTATGATTCAGGAACTGTTTCCAGAGGGTAATGCCATCTTGCGGGATAATAATGCACCTATTCATACTGCTAAAGTTGTAGCTGAATGGCACAAAGAACATTCTAGTGAAGTAGTACATCTTATCTGGCCATCACAGTCCCCAGATTGAATATTTGTAGTCCAGAATTAAAATTATAATTACAGCCATAGTCTATTCTACCCCATAACGAAATAAATTTGCTTCCATTATTTTGTCCACCCCCTGTATAGCTGTTAAAATGAGATGTCAGTATTATTTTCATTTTTGTCTAATTTAGACGACAATTTATCTATCGCACATTATTTCAAAAGTGACGTGCGTAACTTAAATCTTTCACGGATCTGTCATTCGCATAATCTCTTCACTCGATTCCGGTAAACCGCTTCCAACCCGTCAATGATTATAATAACGAAATTTGCTTTTATGTTCCATAATTTTGCAGATCTCGGATAAAGTCTTGCTATTAATTAATCTTCCTAATCTTCATGAAGTCTTCTTGTTGCATGTTGGGACGAGTTGATCCAAGGTTTCTGGGATTTATCTTTTTTTTTATACTAATTAAGAATGTTCTGCTAGTCTTTGTAGGGCGATGCGTTTGAATCTCCAAATCCAAACGTGAGGACCATAATGGTCAGTTTTTAATCCGTGTCTAACAATTGGCATGTGATCAAAGTTGTACCAAATGTTGAGAAAGAAAATAATGTATATTTAATGTTATTATCATTAATATATATATATATATATATATATATATATGATTAATGCGAAGAAGTTTGCCAGGGTTTTTTTCAATAGTGAAATAGAAAGCCCTTGGGAGTGAGGATATCATTATGATGCCTACACGAAACTTCGAAATCGGCATGACTCTGCTCAGTTAAATGACAAATTCTCCACATTAATCCTATTAACGCGCTATCTCTATCTCGATAACGAGCACTTTACGACAAAAAAATCTTTTACAAGTAAATCACTGAAAAAACAACAAATTTGACACTAAGTGCCATCACAATTTAGCAATATATATAGTGTATCGAGGCAGCAGATAATTTTCTAAACATATATTTTAAAATATAACAAACAATGAATGTCTATAATATTTAATCATAAGCCGTTCTAAATATCGTATTTTGGTTTTAATTTCAGGTAAAAATAAAGACAAAAAGAGTCCCATATTTGGATATTTTTATTATGCTTGTTCTATGTTAACGTCTCTGTAACCTCTCTGAAGATGGCTCATGTGAGATAAAAATAAAAATATATCCAAACGTTGGACAATTTTTGTCTTTATTTTAACCTGAAAATAAAGCCAAATTACGATGTTTAGAACGGCTCATGATTGAACATAATAGACATTCATTGTCTCTTATATTTACTAATATATATATATATATATATATATAATACACACAGAAAGGGAACCTGCAGTTTTAAATCACTGAAGGCGCATCAAAATAATTATTATTATTAATAATAATAATAATAATAATAATAAAAAAGAACAACCAAAATGTAAAATATTATATATATATATATATATATATATTTGAAGAAAACAGATCTTAGCCGACGCATTTCTTTTTCTGAAGAAGTTTATCAAGTCAAATATAAGGATTTTCCTCTGTGACAATTATTTGTTTATAAGAACTAAAATATTTTTCGTTTTGTAATACGTTTTGGTGTAGGAGTGACCATGAATATTCATTAGGTTAGCGGAAAAGCCAAGCAACTTGTATATAAATACTTGTCACAAAATAAAATTCTTACATTTGTCAAGATAAAGTCTGTCAGACGACGAAACGCGTCTCCTAATATCCGTTTCTTTTGTCATTATTTATATTATCCAGATATAATCTATCTGGAACTTTTACACACACACACACACACACACACACACACACACACACACACACACACACACACACAGATAGATAGATAGATAGATAGATAGATAGATAGATAGATAGATAGATAGATAGATAGATAGATCTACAAATTTCATTAAAGACAACTGACAATATACTGCGATTAAGCTTTTTATTTTTTAATTTTTCTTGTGTTCGTTTAAGTTTATTCTGGACACAAAATGTGTAAAAAATGTTCAATTGTTCTGTATATCCGATCGTTTTTTGTTATTCTTTTAGCCATTTTTAAGGATGATTTATTTTTAAATTATGGATCTTTTAATGTATGTTTCTAGAATTATAAGAATGTGCTTTATTTTCCAAAACTTCCTAGCCTCACACAGTGAACCGACCTTCCTAGCAGCGGATTTAGCAATGGATTTGATATTTTCATTCCACTTAAGATCTGCTGAGTGAGTCAGGCCAAGGAGGCGCATATATCAAAGAATGCTGAAAAGTTTCCACACAGACAAACAGGTAGCAGACCCGTGGTTCTGCAGAATGATGCTGAGAATAATGTTAACAAAAAGGGTCTTTCTACTTAAAAATGTGCGTTGTGGTATAGTGGATATCGGCTTGGAACGAGAAATATGAAAGCCGAGTTCGAATTCCGGTTAAATTCGTTGCATTCACTTACTTGGGAAAGGTATGAATCCGTCTCTTCTCTCTCCAGCTATGGGTTAAATAGCAGGACAGCCTTTGTTGGCAACCAATCTACAACAAAAAGTATTCGCAACCTGCTGCAGGAAAACCTTCTGTCCAATCATTTATGTTTTCTTCGAGATATGATCACCCAAGCGTGTATCATAAATGACCAATACTTAAAAAAACATTTCTCGGAGACATAATGAATAAAGAAGGATAGGGTAATTTGACACTCACGGGACAAATTGTAGGAATTGAGAAGCAAAGGTAATAGCAGGTAATCTACCTAACAACTTGCGTAAATGGATGGAAGAACCGACGTAGAAGTAATAATAAGAATAACAAACATTATTAAGAGCTACAAAGATAGGAAGTTGTGGAGAGTCATAATCGTTTACGTAAGCTTAAGTAACACGGTATTTAAAAGAACAAAGAGAAAAATGAAAAGAGAAAGAAAGAGAGAAAGAGAGAGAGAGAGAGAGAGAGAGAGAGAGAGAGAGAGAGAAGGAATTGACCTGACTTAAAAAATGATGTTGATTTATCTACTGTAGACCGAGTTGCGATAGGATTCAAAGTAACCAATTTTAGAATGTTTTTTTGGCATTAGCCGTGCTTCATCCGGCCTTCTTTCTATAGACATTTATTTTCTCAGTTTAACCAATTCTGTCACAAACGCCAAAGTATGGCACCCAGTGAGAATTGAAATCTCTTGGAACTGTTTTTAAGACTACTGACCGTTGCTCAGCAGTAAAAAGTCTGAACAAAGCCAGTAATGACCAAGGAGACCAAAGAAGAATCGAACTTGCACACACTGATTTGGGAAACAGGCTCTACTGCAGGCGATCTTCTTTTGAACTCAAGTAATGGTCTCGTTAGAATCACGCCTTAACTATCATGTTAGAACATACGCCCAATGAACAAATGAACGCGTATACATACATGCGAGCTCGCACACGCATACATACACACACGAACACACCCACATCGACAATCGTAGAAAACTGAAGTGAACACGTAGAGAGAGAGAGAGAGAGAGAGAGAGAGAGAAAGAGAGAGAGAGAGAGTTAAAAATACATATATGTCAAGAGATAATCTTGATAAAAATATAGGCTTTATCATATCCTGCCCACAAATAACAGAAATTATAGGTGTTTTTATGTGCTTTTTGCATCAACGAGAAAGAAAACTATTTTAAGAGATAAATGCATCCTGGAATTAACGGCGCAAATAATAGTTACTTTTGATAGATAGATAGATAGATATGAATAGGTTACCATAGATAGATAGATAGATAGATAGATAGATAGATAGATAGATAGATAGAAAGGTTGTCAGAGATAGATAGATAGATAGATAGATAGATAGATAGATAGATAGATAGATATAAATAGGTTATCACAGACAGATATGAATAGGTTATCATAGATTGATAGATGAATAGGTTGTCATAGAAAGATACATATGAATAGGTTGTCATAGATAGATAGATACATAGATACTAAAGAGGTTGTCATATATAGATTGACAGATATACACAGGTTTTGACAAATAAATATACTATTAAGTTAAACCAGACTTTTAAGTTAATAAATGTTTGAAATGTATTGAAAATTACTACACAGACGAACAGTTCGAATTCTAGTCGAATTTGTAACATTCACTTACGAACAAATAGACTTGGGAAAGGTATTAATCCATCTCTTCTCCCATAATGGCTTGAATAACAGGACAGATTGGGTTCTATAGCCTTGGTTGGCAACCGGTCTACAGCAGAAAGTAATCCCAAACATGTATTACATGTGGCAATTAACTCACTGACTATATATAAAATACGATAGAAACTATATTTTTAAACTTTTTTAGGTTATAAAAGTAAAGAAAAACGAGAAAAAACAAATATTAAGTTTCTAAATGTAATAATTTGAGCCATATGATATATTCTTTGAAGAATGAGTTGGCTTACATCCCCGGGTTTATTTGCAGGCAAATACACCAGAAAATGTCGGAACAATATAAGTACTTGTAAATAGCGACCACATAAATACTTGTAAATGGCGACCACAAAAAATGGTAGAGATGTCATTAGATGAATAATCAGCAGAGCAGTAGATAGAGTTTGACATTGCAAACCTGCTGCGGGAAAATCTTCTGCCAAGTCAATCATGTCTCGAAAAAGACATGATCGCCCCCATGTGTATCCCGTATGAGACATAACTGACTTATCTGGATAAAAGGAATAGCAGGAGAGTTGGGTTTTATAGCCTTGGTTGGCCACCGGTCTATCGCAGAAAGAAATGACAACCTATTGCGGGAAAATCCTCTACCTAGTCAGTCATGTATGTTTCGAGACATGATCTCCCAAGCATGTAATACGCATGGCAATTAACTGACAGACAAGCTACAAGTGATTAATTGGGTTAAATGTGCCAGTCTAATAGAGCATTTTTAATTTTACATTTTTAGAAACATTTTTGTTTTGTCTTGTCACAGTGTTTTCGTTCATTGTCATATTGAAACACAGCACTTGTTTCCAAGAATTTGAGTGAAGGTAACGGATGTTCTTACAATACATTGCAGTAACCTTCAGGATTCATAATATTCTCGATAGAAGACTGTTTACCAATGCCTTTGGAGTTCATCCAAACCCCAAAGTATAACGCTTGCCCTACTATGCTTATTGGCGGTTGATACCAAACACTTCGCTTTGTACGTTTCACTAAACGCGTTAGATGCTATCTGATACAGATAATTTGGCTTTTGTTTCATTTGGCAACAAAAGTTGATATTTTTTTTATCCTTATCCTCTTTTACAAATTTTAAGCGTACATCTTTGCGTTTACGATTTCAGCAACGGTTTCTTCCGATTTCATCGCCCTTGTAATCCGGGGTTCTTCAGGCTATAGCGGGTATATCTTATTTATTCTTTTTCTACTTGTAGTAAGATTTCGTTCTAGCGAAGGGTAATTGTATACCATTGCAGGTTAACGGAATTTGGCCTTGTGGTAGATAGCCCACTATAAGTCATAAAATGATTAGAAAATCAAGAAAAGCACTTCCCGTCTGTCCACTCTTCAAGGTTTATCAGCAATTGACTGTTTATATTTCTCGATTTTTCTTTTTTATGCACTTATTATTGGTGTGTGTTTTTTCGCATTGTTCGTATCTACGCGTGCGTTTGCGCGCGTGCTGCTATTCGCTCCTCTGTGCAGAAGTGCCGTCGCACGCTTGCACTAGTATGCACTGATGTACGTACGTATAGGGTGTCGTGATCAGGAAAATAAGGAGAAATTTAATGTTTATATCGGAATTTCGGCGGGAATTTGGAAGTAACGGCTTTATACACACAGGCACACCTTCACTAACCCTAATTTAAGATATCAAACAGCCTTTTTCCGAAAATACTGTGAATTAAAAGAAAATAACCTAAATACATAGATAAAGTGGAAGCTGATAGGCAAGGCAAGGACCCCTAATAGCTTAAGTGACAGATGTAAACTATGTTTAACAGAAAAAAATAAAAAATTTGAAATTTCAATATCAGAATGTGCTTCTGAATAAATGTGGGGAGATCATGAGTATGTGTCGTCATAGAAATAAATGTAAATTGCAATAATTTTCTTGTTCTTCCATTTAGTCACAATAATTTTTTTTAAATTTAGCTAAGCAGTTACATTTACCCCTATCTACCACTGCTAATCTAATGGTCAAGCCACATACCTCCCACTAACATAGAAGAAATTACTACTAAGATTCCGCTAGCTTAACCCTATAAAAGCCAATATTCCCCAACCCCTTCCTTTACTAGACCAAGCCTTCGGGATTAGAATTTTTCTTCACTCTTTGTTTAAACGGGGTTGACAATGCATGTCTTAAGCTGACATGTTGAAAATGGCTATTCCCCTCTAAATTTTATCTGAATTCACACACACAAACACACACACACACACACACACACACATATATATATATATACTATCAATTTATCCCAAGAAAGGCAATAATACTACTAAGACACAAGGAGTTACTGAGACTGAAAGAGAACAAAAAGGACACCCTGTAGCGAGAGAGGGAGAGAATGACGGAAGAATGACTTTACGGTTTTAACAATTAATTTTCGCTAAATAACAATGACCAAGCCAAAAATGGCAATGAAGGTGCCTAATTTTCTTTTTCAATATATATATATACATATATATATATATATATATATATATACCAACCCGATTTATTTTACCATTTTCTTATCTTTTTATTTTTGATTACCACGCCCTGTATTCCCAGATGTGACGGAATGCAACGACCTATAAAATGAAGGAAGTGACAAAACTTGCTTCTCTCGACACTTGTCGAGTGCATGACACATTTAAGGGAAACGATTGTCAGAGAAGCCAGCAGAAGTCTTTAATTTATTCCAACCAACAACAAACACATGATTCATGATTACTAAAAACAACTAATCTTACCTCTAAGCACGTTTTTCCCCTGTCTTTTCACTTACTTTTGTTTGTTTGTTTGCTTGCTTGTTTGTTTGTTTGTTTCTTTCTTTGTTTCTTTCTTTCTTTTTCTTTCGATTTGTATGTCATATTCTTTCTTTCTTTCTTTCTTTCTTTCCCTTTTGATTTTTATATATATGTTCTTTTCTTCTTCCTTCACTTCTTTCTTTTTCTGCTTCTTTCACATCTTTTTCTTTTTTTCTTCATTATTTCTTGCTTGCTTGCTTTCTTTTTTGTTTTTGATGTCACCTTCTTTGCTTTTTCTTTCAGTTTTGTCATTTTTCTTTCTATCTTTCTTTCTGTCTTCGAATTTTACGTCTTGTTCCTTTCTTCTGTCTTCACTTTTCGTTTTTCTTGTTTTTTTTTTTATTTCGTTCTTTTATCCTTCGGTTTTTATGTTGATTCTTTCTTTTTCTTTCTTTTCTTTTTATCCTTTCTTCTTTCTTTCTTTCTTTCTTTCTTGTTTTTCTTTCTTGCTTTTTTCTTTCTTCCTTTGGTTTTTATGTTGTTCATTTCTTCTTTCTTCATTTTTTCTTTATCCTTTCTTTCTTTTTTCATTTCTCTCTTTTTTGCTTGTTTTCTTCTTTCTTGCTTTTTTCTTTCTTCCTTCGGTTTTTATGTTGTTCGTTTCTTCCTTCATGTATTTTTCTTTCTTTCTTTCTTTCTTGCTTCTTTCTTTCTTTCTTTCTTTTTCGTTTTTTATATATTGTTCTTTTTTCCTTCACTTCTTTTTCTTTATTCTTGCTTTTATGATTTCTCATTTTCTTTCTTTTTTCTTTATTCTTTGCTTGCTTGCTTGCTTTATTTTTATTTTGTTTTTATACCATTTTTTTTTCTTCACTTCGTTCCCTTTTTCTTTTTTAGATTTTATGTCTTATTCTTTGTTCTTCCTTCTACTTTTATTTTTAATTGCTTCTTTTATGGTTTTCATTCATTCTTTCTTGCTTATTTTCTTTTTTCTGTCTTCGATTTTCATGTTTTGTTCTTTTCATTCTACTTTTCTTTTTCTTTTTGTCGTGCTTTTTTGCTTTCTTTCTTACTGTGTTTTGTATGTATTTGTTCTTTTTTCCCTCATAGACTTATTTTTCTTCTTTGACAATTTTCTCTTTGCCTTTTTCCTATTTCTTTTCTTTCTTTCTTTCTTTTCTATTTCTATCTATCTTCCTTCCTTCTTTCCTTCCTCTTTCCTTGCATATTTTCTTTCTTTCTTTCTTTCAGTTTTAATGTTATTTCTTTTATATTAATTTCTTTTCCTTTCACCTTTTTTCGTTTACTTTTTATTTTACGTTCTTTTTTCCATCTCTTCTTTTTTCATTTATTCTCTTTCTTTATTACTTTAGTTTCTTCTGATTTTCCTTCTGATTTTCTTTTTTTCTTCTTCTTTTCCTTTTGTCATTGTTTCTTTTTCGTTGTTTTCTTCCTTTCTTTTCTTCCTTTTCTTCTTTTTTATTTCATTTGCTTTTATTCTTTTCATTCATTTTTCTCCCGTTCCTTCTTTCTTTCATTTCTTTTTCCATTTCTTTCTTTTTTGCTTGTGTTTCTTTCTCTTTACTTTTTCTTCCGTATTCTGTAATTAGATTTAAACACTTTCCTTCTTTTAGATTTCTATACTTTCAAAGTTTGTGTATGCATATGTTCAAATTTTTTTTATTGTTAACATCGGGGAATTTGTGTACAGAAACACAATGTCATGAGTAAAACTTTAGTGCGCATGTGCACACACTCACATTTGTAAAACAATGTTCTCAGAAGTTTAAGAATTATAGAAGTGAAACAGACAATATCAAATTTCCGTGATGCACAAAACTTACCAAAAACACCTCTTGCCTCATCGAATTAAAATCCGGTAAAATATATCCAAAGACAATAATTTTTTTATAAATGCTGGGTAATCATTCTGAAACATTTTAAAGGAAGAAATAAAGTAAATTCGCTCTACTTTCTTCCGATAGTATTAAGCACTTTTTATTGTTTCATAACTTTGGAAGCGGATCTTCACTGTCTTCTACAGCAATATTGTTATATATATATATATATAGAATAAGTAAAGAACAGGTAAGAAAAGTGTCTTTAATCTAATATTTTCCCTTTAGTAAGTTTCTTCAGAGATTTATTAATAAGATACAGATTTAATACTGATTTAATATTTTTTAATTTAAAAAACCAAAAAGACAGTATTTTGATTGAGGTTTGATTTCATTGGTCAGATACATATCATGTGTAATAAAGCAATCAATAACCATTTCTAAATGTAGAAAACTGTTTATATGAGTGTGTGCCACTCGTAATAAAAGCAATATATGTTTATTTTAAATGCAAGTGTGTATAAATAGCTGTTTAAATGTATTTATGCGAAAATAATGCATGTGTCAAACGTATTTAAAACTACAGACAAATTTTAAAATTATATGTATGTAAAGAACCATGGGTGGTTTAATGTAAGAAAGTGTGTTTATATGTCGGTAGCGTTAGTATGTGTGTCAATGGCTGTTATAATCTGAGGAAAGAAACGGTATGATTTAAAAAGAAGACAAGAGGAAAACTAAGCGAAACGAGTAGGCGAAAATATAGTTTACCTCGTCTTCTTTTTTAATCACACACCCAATGTTTACATATATATATATATATGTGTGAGAGAGAGAGACAGAGAGAGAGAGAGAGAGATAATAGACAATAACCACGAAGGTAAATATAACTACTGCTTGGATTTATCTAAGCGATAGAAGATTTTGGGGACAAGTGGAAATGCTGATATTCGGCGTCTCGATGTGCGTTGCGGTGCATTGGATATCGGCTCGGAACCAGAAATCGGGGAGCCGAGTTCAAATTCCAGCCGAATTCATTGCATTCACTTACGCGCAAATACCCTTGGGAAAGGTATTAATCCGTCTCTTCCTTCCAGTTATGGGTTAAATAACAGGACAGATTGGGTTCTATAGCCTTGGTCGGCAACCAGTCTATCGCAGAAAGCAATGGCAACCTACTGCGGGATAATCTTCTGCCCAGTCAGTCATGTCTTGAAAGAGACAAGATCGTCCAAGCGTGTATCACGTATGGCACTTAACTGACTGACTGACTGACTGACCAGGCATTGGTAAACTCAGCATGGTGGATTCAGTCAATACGTTGTTTTGTGTCTTGGGTTCACCCTGATGATTATTTTAATTCGCCTGTTGGTCAAACGGGAAAGCTTTGGAGGAAGAAATATAAAAATATTTGTACTGAATGGAACGAATATAGTGTGGTCTGATGAAATGAGCTAATTTAGCTCATAGAAATTAATTATAATTTATAACCAATCTAAATGACGTGTTGTTTTCCTTTATAAATATCATATTGCTCTGGATAACATCCACTGAGCTCTCTATACAGATATAACACTTAATATTTTATATTAAGTTGATCTTGTTGGATTATCCTCGCCGTTCACGGATTTGACATCTCTACACACACACACACACATATATATATATATAAACATTAACACTTAATATTTTATATTAAGTTGATCTTGTTGGATTATCCTCGCCGTTCACGGATTTGACATCTCTACACACACACACACACACACACACACACACACACACACACACACACACACAATATATATATATATATATATATTTGGAAGAATGGTAGACTTTGAAAAACAGTAGCTACTCTGGCATCTACGCATCGTTCATTCAGCAATTAATTAGAACACTCTCAGCTATTGGCCGTCTATAATGATAATATGCACGCTAAAAAGTATGCCTCCTTCTACCGAGCGCTCGTGGCTCAGAATTAGAATCGCCAACTGACGCCAGTTTGGTCGGGTTTTCAATCCTGGGTCAATCAGCTGTCTAATCGTACTGATAAGCTGTGATACAGCGAAACAGATCTGTCTGCGGATGACTATATATATATATAAAGAGAGAGAGAGAGAGAGAGAGAGAGAGAGAGAGAGAGAGAGAGAGAGAGAGATGAGTGTAGGGAGATAGATATACATATGGCTGGTTACACGTTCCAAGAGGGCGGTAGTCAAATAGGCGGCGGTGGATGGGCTAGTTCCCCACAATCTCCAAAATTCCAGTGCTACTCGTGCCATTGTTTATAAGGATTTATGACTTGCGCAACAGTAGGTGGACTCTCAGCATCAGGCAGCCTTGATTCAATAACAAGAAACCAGTCAAGATAATTGGACACTACCTGTGCCGCGTAGGTTTAAAGTTGGTTAAACACGGCGGGTAACGTTTACCAAACTTAGCAAAAAAAAAAAAAAGGATTGATATTAAAACATCAGTTTGCTCTTGACATCACATTTACAGTCAGGACCTGCTATGCAACTCAAATTGTAACAAACCATCCACGTTCCCACTCGTATTCCATCGGTGAGAAATAAGTTCCATTCGAACAGATTCTTTCCACGAACCACTTCTCTGTGGAACAGACTACCAACAGGATGCTTCCCCGATGCCTAGAGCCTTGAAAAAGGAAGGAAGGAGTTTGAAATAGTCGACTCCCTGTACCGTTTTAGTAAGAACCTGACTACTCGTGCTATCCTGTATATTTGCAAGAGCCAAGCCAAAAAATGGAGTATTGTTGCCATATTTGGGTGGAAGCTGCTCAGTTCTCCCTCAAACCCAACATGCTACTTACATTGTAGCATACTATCCACACTCCCTTCGTATTACATCGATGAGAATTAAGCTCCACTTGAACATCTTCTTTCTACGAATCACTGTTCTGTGGAACCGACACCCAACAGGATGTTTCCCCGACCAAGATAATTTTAGCCTGTTCAACTCTAGGGTTTAGCGTTATCTTCCCCTCCTATCCGCATAAACTGCCCCTTACTGTAACTTTCTACCTCGAGTGACCCTCAAAACCTTGCACAGTAAAAAAAAAAAAAAAAAAAAAAAAAAAAAAAGCAAATAAATAAATAAAAAAGTAAAATACTGTCTCAGTAATTTTAATTTTTATTGATTTTAAGAAGCTCTATTTTTAAGTTTAATTAAAAAAAGAAGAAGCTGTTTTTATAATTTTTAATAAAATCCAAACATATGAAGCAGAATTAATACATTCTTTTTTCGGCTCTCAAACCATTTTAGTGAATTTATTTGAAAGAAATGCACGGAAAATGCATTCTCTCTCAAAATTTATAATTATAGTCACTAGTCATTACGTGAATGGAAACATCGGCAAAGTGTAATGGTTAACAAACTTGTGTCGCTAATTCAAATACAAGTCATCTCAATCTTCACTGGGTACTTATCCCTTTCTTTGTGGCACATCTAAGTCTTTTCCAACTACATTTGCAACTGCAATTATATATATATATATATAATCCAAAAAGTATGAGCTCAAAAGTAAAATCTCAAAAACCAGATCCTATTCATATTAATTTTATTAATATTAAAATTGATCCAGGTGGAGGGCTCGATGTAAATAGTATTATCTATTTACAGAGCCAAATATATCTTATATCTTCGTTAACTTTCCTCTTATCTACCCATTTTGTCTTTTCTTTCCTTCTATCCCTGTGACACGGTTTACATTTTCACTTTTGATTCATAAATCACTGTTTCTGCTTTTTCATTTTCTTATGTCTGGCCGAGAAATTTATATCATTTTTTTTTTAACTTCCTATATAAGGATATGTTTTTGGGCTTCTTCTGGTATAGAAATTTTGTGCCATATTTTAATTAATTTTTGTTTTCGATCGTTGCTGATGAAGCAGGAATTTTCTCGCTGAAATGGCCATTTAACGAATGTAAATTTCGGATTTTTTTGGCATACTTTAAGGCAAGGTCCACCAGGGGACGTAAAATCAAGCTTTCTTATCATTCTGAAGATGATATTCTGATCTCGAAATATTAATGAATAGTAAATAGATAATACCCAACAGTCAGTCAGTTAAGTACCATACGTGATACACGCTTGGGCGATCATGTCTCTCGAAAGAGACATGACTGACTGGGCAGAAGATTATCCCGCAGTAGGTTGCCATTGCTTTCTGCGGTAGACTGGTTGCCGATCAAGGCTATAGAATCCAATCTGTCCTGTTATTTAACCCATAACTGGAAGGAATAAACGGATTAATACCTTTCCCAAGGGTATATAATACCCAACAACTTCTTTAAATTAAAGAAATTATAAAAACTCGAAGTAGGGTTTCTGACAAAGTGTTTTTCAAAACGAATCAGTTTATTCAAATTTCATCGAACCGTTTTCAAAATACGTAGAGTTTGTAAAATGTTAGCGATAACTTCAGCAATTCTAAATACTGTGACGACTTATTAGTATTTAAAAAAAAAGACTATGGACTTTAGCACATCCCTCAAATTTTAAAGATGAGGAAAAATTGCTTCTCTTATGTTGGTTGTTCTTATTGCTTCATCTTAATAAGCTCACCAAGCGAGCACTTCAAATTGAGCCTCTAACCTCTTCACTACTACTTTGTAGCTTTTGTTCATGTATGCCCTTTACGCTTGTCGACACTAAATTCGAAGTTCTAACATCAGCGAAGTGTTGCGGTCAGTTGGGCAAAGAAGACCTAAAGGACAATGAGTCAGCGAAAAGTAGAATGAGTGTTCTTAATGAGAAGGTCAAGATGCCACTTATGGGGCTTTAGTTGGTAAAAGAATTGGCGTTTTCGCTAACTTTAATTAAACTGGGATACTGCAAAGTGATAGAAAATGTGCTAAGTACGTCTGTGTCCTGCTTAGGGATGCGGTGATAGACGAAAAAATATCTAAACTTATTTCTAAATGGAAGTGTGTCTGTGTGTGTGTGTGTGTGTCCGTTACCTATAGAATCCGAAACGGCTGAACAGATTTTCTTGAAAATTTACACAGTTGTACTATAAGCGTCTGCGAGTGTTCTTAGCTAGGTTTTGTGTCGAGGTACCCCCGATAAATATCGAAAATCGATAATCGAAAAAATCGGGTTATAGAAGGAGTGGTCCGATTTTAATCAAATTTGATACACTCATAGACAAAGACATAAGAAATGATATTCAGAAGTTTCAAGGTTGCAGTTCTTACAGTAGTGCAGAAAATCAATAATATATATATATATATATATATATATAAGCTTTTATTACACCTGAGCAACGCCGGGCTATACTGCTAGTTACAACAATAAATTGGAGATATGATTAAGTTATTTAATTTCAACTAACGTCAAATGTATATTGCAAAAAATATATGTTGATATAAATGAGGCAAGGGTTCGGCGCCAAAACGAAATCGATTTTTTGACATAGTTCTGATAGAAGAAACGGAAAATAAAATACAGGACCTTCTACAGAAGGTAGCAAGACAAAGTGAGAAGAAAGGATGAAACATAAACTTCAAGAAAACTGAATACATGGTCATCAGCAAAATGCCAACTACAGATCGGGGATAGTAAAACCAATCAGATGCAGAAACATCAATACTTGGAAAATTTTCTGACAGAATTTGGAAACTGCGATAAAAGGGACCCGAAAGCACACTGGCAAAGAAAATAGCACGAGACTGTTATGTGATATCGGTTTTCATATATGATAGCAAAGATTAACCAGAGAATTTGAAGCAGCAGAAATGTGGTTCTAAGGATGCTGAGAACACCATGGACCAAACATGTAAGCAACGAAAAGGTTCTGAAGAGGATGCAAACGAAAAGGAAACTTATACTTAACATCAGGAAAAGACAGCTGGAGTTTCTTGGACCCGTAATAAGAAGCTTGGAGAATCAACTTTTAACAAGACGGATAGACGAAAAAAGAGTCAGGGAAAGCAATGCGAGATATACTTGATCGGCTTGAGCAAGTGTATAGATAGATAGATAGATAGATAGATAGATAGATAGATAGATAGATAGGAACAGAATGGGATTAGATAGATAGAAAATGAAGAGAAAGAGATAGATAGATAGATAGATAGATAGATAGATAGATAGATAGATAGGAACAGAATGGGATTAGATAGATAGAAAATGAATAGAAAGAGATAGATAGATAGATAGATAGATAGATAGATAGATAGATAGATAGATAGATAGGGTTTTGGAGAGATACCAAGTGGAAGATTTCAAGAACAACAAGGGTATGAAATATGTGGACGACCATGATCACTCACGTTCTAAAGGGATGCTGAAGATACCATGGACCGAACATGTGAGCAACAAGAATGTTTTGGAGAGGATGCAAATGAAAAGGAAACTTATACATAACATCAGAAAGAGACAGCTGCAGTTTCTTAGACAAGTAATAAGAAAGAGGCACTTGGAGAATCTAATACTCACAGGATGGATAGCGGGAAAGAGAGACAGGGGAAAACAACGCGAGACGTACTTGATGGGCTTGAGCAAGTAGACGGTGGGAGATATACCAAGAAGAAAAGTGTAAGAGCGACAATGGATTGGGTTAAGTGGAGTTCTATGGCCGCCTACGTCTCGAAAGGACACGGCACGTAAAGAAGAAGAATAAAGATCGACTTTTGCGGAAAATTAGCCCTTCTTAGCATTTATTTGGAAAAAGTGATTATAAATCTATAAAATACGCTCTTTAATTTTGAGTTTTAAAAAAGTCAGGTGTATATTGCAATAAATGTATGATGTAATGAATGAAACAAGCACCTAAGACAAAATTGCTTTTCGGGTTCCTTAATGACTTAAGATTTATTTTTTTGTTTGGGACTAGATTTTCTTGCTAAACATGTCATTCAAAAAAAGAGATTGTAAAGTTATAAAATAAGCTCCGAGACAAAGTTGATAAGTTAACATATTCAAGGTTTGTATGAAAAAAAATCAGAAACATTTTGACAGGCGAGTTAAATAAATATTTCCCTCAAATGAAAAGGAAATAATAACAATATTAGAACCTTAAATACATTCTCGCTAGTTTCCAACTGATGGTGCTCTCAGAACTGCGTGCTTGTAGTTTCAGATGGTAACGCATCTATAAGGAAGTACTATAAGCAAGCTTGAAATCCAGTGTATGTCATATCGTCGATGTGCAAACAATTTTGTTTTTCACAGCGTTAAACATATTTGATTACGTGCCAAAGAAAGTGTATTTACGGGAAATTTTACTGCACCACTTTATTCAAAAGAAATCTGAAGCTGAAGCGCACAGAATTCTTGTTGATACTTACGGCGAACATGCTCTGTTGGAAACAACATGAAAAGATTGGTGTAGACATTTAAAAATAATGATTTTGATTTTTGAAGATAAAGAACGCTCTGGCGCACCGAAAAAGGTTAAAGACGAGGAATTGGAGGCATTACTTCACGAAGACTTATGTCAGGCGCAAGCTGAACTTACAAAATCGTTAAGAGTTGATCACACAACAGTTTCTAAACGTTCGAAAGCATTAGGAATGATTCAAAAGCAAGGGTATTGGGTGCCGTACGAGTTGAAGCCAAAAGACGTCGATCACTTGCTGCCCCACAATTTCGGCCTTGTTTCAGATTTAACCCAAACTTAGAAATTCATTTTGAGTACCTCGACGAGGTTTAATGGTTAGCAAGCTTGTCTCGCTAGACTCATTGCAATTGGTTCGTGAGTTGATCTTCACTGGGTGCCGCATACTATTGGCCTTGTGCCACATCTAAGCTGCGCTTAGAAAATCGTCATTCAGCTTCAAATAAACATTTTTTTATTGTGATGGATAGTTACAAGTGAGAAGGGAGATGGGATTTGTTTATATTATGACCACAGAAACTTTTACTTAAAATCAAAAAGCGACAACTAAAGCACTTAAGTCATCTCATGAGGAAAGAAGGCTGGAAGAATTTGACGCTTAAAAAGTATTAAAGGCAACAGGGTCAAAGGTAAGTAGCGAATAACCAAGTTCATGTAAATGTTTGCGCGAACAAGGATTAGGAGAGATGGCAAAAAGAGAGACGTTACTGAGAGTTACAAAGGAAAGAAAGCTGTGGAGAGCCATGATCACTCACACCCTGAAGAGACACAACGCATAGAATAATAAGATTAATTCAGGGCTTCAAATGTTATGCTTTTGTGATAAAAGTCTTCTTGGCCCTATTTTTTTAATATACAATCAGAGTATGTGCGAGTGTTTAGAGGAAGTAGAGTTATCAACATTGACGTAAATGGGTGTATCACGATACGTGAATGTCGGTAAAGGGTTTGATTGCCGACAGAGGAAGAAGAAAACAAAAAGCTTATGGGAACCTTGTCGCTGTATAATCTTTAGGCGACAGGTGTTCAAATAATAATAATAATAAAAAGCCAGCGCCAAGGTTGACCGAAAATTGTTCACAATTCCTGTGTCTACTTAGTGTTCACAGAAGGTTTTTGTTTGATATTCCAGTTACACGACCAGACAGAAGATAACAGGAAGGCACACAATACAGTGAAAAGAAAAAAACAGAAAAAGTGAGTCGGCGCCTAACTGTGTAGTAATGGTTAATGAGCTAGTTTAACAGGTCATTACTACTGTGTGAGGATCCCCATCTTCACTGGTTGATCCAGGTTTGTAATTTCAAACTAAGCTAAGCTTAAATAACTGTAATAAAAGCGATTTAAAATCAATAATAACAGACAACGTGGCACCAAAATCCGGAATAGCAAAAGATGTCTTCCAAAAGCTAAGTAGAATATTAAGAAACAGGAAAAAATCATTAGACTAAAAAAAAAGAAGAGTGCCGAATTGCAATTTGATATATGGTAGTGAATGCTGGTAAATTTCATTATAGATGAAGATGAGACTTCAGAACAAAGATGTAGTTCTACAGAAGGATGCTGAGCATACAATAGACGGAGCATGTGAGCGACGAGGAAGTTTTAAGAAAAATAGAAACAAAAAAGACACATATTTAGAATCAGAAACAGTTGAAATTTCAGGGATACATAACGAAGAGAGCGTGCTTGGAGAATGTAACACCCACAGGACACAGTGAATGTAAAAAGAGACATAGCGAAACAGTGAGTAGCTTATCTAAATGAGCTTGTATAAATGGATGGTAGAACAGAGATTGGGTGGGATAGCAAAATAACTACGTTATGGAGAGCTATGATTGCGCATGACCGGTCATGTGCAATCATGAGTAACAAAAAAAATTGACGAAAAAGAAAAGAGAGAGAGAGAGGGGGGGGAACAATTTTCAGTTAAAATGATGTTTATTTATTTATTGAATGTACTCGTGATTGAGTTGTAACAAGGACGACATTTGAAAACTGATCGATTCAACGTTCAAGGCGAATAGGCAAAATCACTCACTACAGGGAAATACTGAAAGATTCCGCGATAATTACCGTCTAGACATGAGTCCCTTTAGATTCGAAGTAATGTACGTGTGAAGTTAAACAAACAGTTCCGCATTAATACATCGTCGATACAGGGAATATTCAGTATTTCTGTCTTCATTTTACTGGTATTTTCGTTATCATTTCAACGAGTGTTTTTTATCTCTTTGTTACACATCGACTGGCTTTTTACCTGCTGATAAACTAATGCAACCATTAGATAGATAGATAGATAGATAGGTAGATAGATAGATAGATAGATAGATAGATAGATAGATAATGAAGAAGCATAGATAGATAGATAGATAGATAGATAGATGGATAATTATGATCAGACAAATTAATTGTTTGGATGAGTTATTCGTTATGTTATCGAAATTTTAAAAATTTAAGCGCAGTACAAGACTGGCGTCAAGATCTCATCAATTTACAATTTAGATATAACCGTAATTTTTATGCTAAGAGTTTTTCGTCTCGCACCTCTCGCTTGTGAAACTCCCTTCCAGCTCCATGCTTTCCAGCCAAATTTAATATGCAAAAGTTTAAATGCAATGTCAATCTCTAATTACTGTCCTGCTGATTACTCATCTATTGACATCTCTACCATTTATGTGGTTGCTATATACAAGTATTTTTGTGGTTGCTATTTATTAGTATTTATGCGGTTGCTATTTATTAGTATTTATGCGGTTGCTATTAGTATTTATGCAGTTGCTATTTACAAGTATTTATGTGGTTGCTATTTACAAGTATTTATGTGGTTGCTATTTACAACTATTTATGTGATTGCTATTTATTAGTATTCATGCGGTTGCTATTTATAAGTATTTATGCAGTCACTTTTTACAACTATTCGTGTGGTCGCTATTTACAGGTTTTTATGTGGTTGCTATTTACAAGTATTTATGCGATTGCTATTTATAAGTATTTACGCAGTTGCATAAATACTTATTTATGTGGTCGCTATTTACAGCTATTTATGTTGTTCCGACTTTTCCTGGTGTATTTGCCTGCAAATAAACCAGCAATTTCTTCAAAGAATATATAGTTCAAATTATTAAATTTAAGAACACAACATTTGTTTTGTTTCGTTTCTCTTTATTTTTATAATCTAAAGAGTTTAAAAATGCAATTTATGTATTATTTTTTATATAGTCAATTGTCATACGTGATACGCATGACTGACTAAACAGAATATTTTCCCGCAGGAATTGACATTACTTTCTGCAGTAGACTGGTTGCCAACCAAGGCTATAAAATCCAATCCGTACTGCCATTCAACCTATAGCTTGATCGAGAAGAAATGGATTAACACCTTTCCGAACGTTATTCTCGCGTAAGTAAATGAAACGAATTCGACTGGAATTCGAACTCGGCTCTCCGATTTCTCATTTCAAGACTATATTCATTACATCACAAAACTCATATATATATATATATATATATATATATATTACTGAACTTTAAAATTTTCATAAAAATAACCTTTAGAAAAGAAATGTTCTCGTTTCTCGTTTTTTACTCGTTTGACATGCACGTTAGTGTAACTTTTCCCACCGTTTAAGGGTTAATCTTGTTACTGAAGGAAATAGTAAAAGAATTCGAGAATAATTCAGTAACAGAAACAGCGGGATATGAATGATTTACGAGAGGCGACAGCTTAAAAAGAGGAATAATAAACTTGAGTGTCAGCCCACAAATCTTTTTGACTCATCCCAAAGAAGTTCCTTAAAGATTACATAAAAATGCCAATGGGCCATAAAATACCACCCATACATATATATATATATATATAAACATAGAAATAATTTTCTAGCCAAATACGTTAACCAGGATTAAGATAGATTCTCTCAAGTTGACATTTTTTACATTATTTTTTATTATTAATTTCTTTTCCCGCAAAAATAAAAACAACAATACCTAATGAACCCAAAGGCACAAAACGTATAACCTCTGCCCTAGAAATATTCTATTCTTTCTCTTTTCCAATCTTTTCACTCTTACGTAGCCCTCTGCACATCAGTGCTCGGGGTGATACGATTAAAAAAAAAATTAATTTCAATTTAACCTATACGATTATTTCAATTTAACCTCCTCCTCTCTCTCTCTCTCTCTCTATATATATATATATAGTCATCCGCAGACAGATCTGATTCGCAGCTCATCAGTACGGTTAGACATCCGATTGCCTTTTACCCAGGATTGAAACCCGACGGAATTGGCGTCAGTCGGTGAATCTACCTCTGAGCAATGGGCGCTCGGTAGAAGGAGGTAAAATTTTTAGCGTGTACATTAACATTATACACGCCCAATAGCTGAGGGTGTTCTAATTCATTACTGAATGAACGATGCGTAGATGCTAGATTAGTTACTGTTTTTCAAAGTCTACCGTTCTTCCAGAGTGCTCAATAAGGGTGTGAGAGTATATATATATATATATATATATATATACTCGTCTATCATGCAACTTTTGAAGACCTAATTTTTAAGCTAATTTCAAGGGGGTCGAATCATACAGGAAATATATAATTAAGCGTATGGTTTGCTGACCCTGGCTTCGCCGATGACTAAACAATATATCGATTTACTATAGTCAAAAAATACAGTTGTATTTAAAATAAACATGATTTTGAAAAAAAACAAAAACTGATGTTTTATTTTACTGTATCCAATAATAATGCATTTAATATTCACACATTATTTTTGTATTATAAAATACAAACATGGCGAATATGCATCTTTCCATTTCCATTAATAAGATGTTTAGCTGAACCAGACTACCGACTTATGGTTTCCAAATCGGCGGATTATTATTTTTTTATGCTAAAACAAACAATTAATACGTAAATATTTTTCATATGGTAAAGTCATTTGTAGTGAATTCTTATTACAAAATTATTTACAATGCTTTCTTATTACAGAATTTTTTTTTTTTAATCATATCACCCCAAGCAAGGCGAAAACGCCACTGATGCGCAGGGGCTACGTAATAGTGAAAAGATTGGGAAATAGAAAAACCGGAAACCACATCCTAAACAGGAAACAAGGGATGAGCCTCTTCACCTGTTCAATAGACGTGGGTGGAGTGTGAACCGGGCGATAGTTTAGTCTATCTACTCCAATTGGAAAAAAAATTAAATAAAAAAAAAGAGTGAAAAGATTGGAAAAAAGAGAAACACCGGAAACCACATCCAAACAATTATTTACAAAGTATCTTTATAATAGAAAATTACAATGCATTCTTATAGTAAAATCAGTTATAATTTTATCTTCTAACAAAATCATTTACAATGCTTTCTATTTTTTAATCATTTCAAATCAAGGCGATATTGCCTCTAAGACGCAATGGGTTACGTGTAGTGAAAGAGAATAAGAAGACTTTAGTGAAAAGAAGTGAGAAGAAAGTACAATATAAGAACAGGTTTCAGGAAGATAGAAGATTTTTGAAGATTATAGATTGCAGGGAAGTTTGGAATCAAAATTGAATTCCACAGGCGAAAAGTGCGAGAAAATAAACTATTATAATAGAACATACAATTGAATCTAACTAGTTTAACAGTAAAACGGTGAGACCTAATTGCCAATCTAGTCAGTTAATTGCCGTACGTGATACGCTCTTGGGTGATCATGTCTCTTACGATAATGACTGATTAGACAGAAGAATGACTGATTAGACAGTCTTTCTGCGTTAGACTGGTTACCAATCAAGGATTTAGAATCTGTCTTGATATTCAACTCATAGCTAAACGAAGATGAGATAGATTAATACCTTTCTCAAGGGTATTTGGAACCCAATCTCTCCTATATTTTAACTCTTAGCTGGAGGGAGAATAAATGGATTAATACCTGTCGCAAGGTTATTTGTGCGTAAGTGAATGAAACGACTTCGACAGCGGGAAAATATTCAACCCAGTCAGTCATCTCTCGAAAGAGACATGATCGCTTAAGTGAGTATCACGTATAGCACTTAACTGACTGACTGCCTTGCAGATGAGCAAGCACTCCTAAGATGGGGTCCAAGAATGCTGACACCAGACCAGAAGCTGAAAAGTGTTTATATTTCCGGGACATTTCTAACTCGCATCCAAGCTGACCCTGAGGATTAGTAACACAATATGGGACCTAAGTTCACCACTTCGAACTTATAGCAAATATTCAAAGCAAACAGTGGAAACTCTCTAGATCTCCAATAACGAATAATTTCACGTAGGCAGCATCTGTTGGCAAAGTGATGGCTTCTGTTTATTGGGATGAAGAATGGGTAATCATGATAGAATTTATGTGCGTTGTGGTGCAGTGGATATCGACTCGGAACGACAAATCGGGGTGTCGAGTTCGAATTTCAGTTTGAATTCCTTGTAGTCACTTTCACACAAATACCCTTGGGAAAGGTATTAATCCGTCTCTTCCCTCCAGTTATGGGTTAAATAATAGGAGAGATTGGACTCTATAGCCTTGGCTGGCAACCAGTGAAAAACAGAAAGCAATGGCAACCTACTACGGAATAATCTTCTACCTTGCCAGTCATGTCTCTTTGGAGACATGATCGCCCACGTATGGCACTTAACTGACTGAATCATGATAGACTATATAAAAATGAAAAAGAAAAAAAACTATGAAGATATAGTCATGTGAATCAAAATTAAGACATTGGAACGAAGTACTCAAGTCGAAACCCAGAGAGTATCTCAGGGCATGTGTGCTCTTGCTGTATTTACTAACCTTCCCACGCAAGGCCAGATGTGACACATGGTCATTTTATAGTGGGTATTCCCGGCCATATAGCCGGGCCAAAAAAATCTCTGTCTATTTTTCCCCAGTCGTGGTTCTACCCTTCGGCGGAACCACGACTGGGTTTGTGCTCTCTGCTCGGAAGCAGAGAGCGCCCTCTACCCGAAGGCAGAGTGATGACAGTGTCATAGAGCAGTCAGGCGAATGCCTAAGACTTTTCCCGCATGTGTGCTCTTGCTCTAGAATAACGCGTCCGTTCATACTTCTCAGGTTGCAGTAGCTGAATCAGCCAACTGTGGCTTTGAATTGCTATTCCATCCCTCTGACTCGCCAGACTTATTTCCATCTGATTTTTTCCTGATTCCTAAGCTCAAATTCTAACCACATGGTTGCCATTTTGAAACAATAATAAGATCATATGTGAAGAAAGATTTCGAAGACCCGGATGCCACCTTCTTTCGTTGTGGGGTTGCAATGCATCGTTGGATCAAATGCATTGATGTCAAGAGGGATAGTATTGAAAAATAGTGAAAAACTGTCTTGTTTCTTCACCTTTTTTCGGTGAGGCTTAGAACGTTTTGAACGACCCCCGCATCATTATCTGAAGACATTCTTCCTATTATTATTCTTGTTGTTATTACTATTATTATTTGTAGTAGTAGTAGTAGTAGTAGTAGTATTTTAGAATTTTCATAGATAAGATCTTAATGCCTGACAATTAGTGCATGGATAGAGGGTTACAACCAACAGCCTAAGATATCATACAATTTTCCCCTGATTGCTATCAATTCCATTTCTCTCTAAACACGATTTACGACCATATCACGTGGAAACATCGTTTCTCGGACGGTAAACGCCCTATGCCTAGATGGGTGACCTCTTGGTAATACTAGATGCAGTAAATTTGAATATCCAGATGGTGTAATGGATAATGGCTGAGGACTAGAATTCGAAGATCTGAGTTCCAATTCCAGTATAGTTCGTTCTATTCCGCGTAAATACCCTTGGAAAGTTTATGAATCCATATATTCTCCTCCCTGCTATGGGTTAATTACTAGGACTTGTGTGAGTAAATAATTATTATCTTCAAAAATATTCTTACAATCTAAAAGTATTTTCTGGTTTTAAATTATCTGCAAATGTTTGATAATTCGTAAAAAAAAGAGTCAATCAAGCAGTTTTTCAGTTTTCTAGGTGGTGTTCCAAGCGCACTCATTATTCGCCTGGTGACAAATCAGTCGGATTTCTATCCCGGTTTGAAGCAAAGCGGATTAATCTAGCAGCACTGAGTAGCTGTGATACAGTGAAATAGGCTTGTCTGCAGATGATTATATTATAATTATTTAAATAATTCAACGTAACCTCTTCAGATCATGATATGTATCGAATTTTTTAGTTTCATTTATTGGAGCTTACGTGACAGCAAGTTACCTCGACACTTCAGCATTCTTCAAAATACAGTAGTAATTTTTGTTAATGCCATCGTTTCAAAAGTTCAATCTATTCTCCTAATTTCCCTAGTTGTACTCGTTGAGGCTCGTCGTCTCTGCTTTAAAAAATAATGGACAAGTGACCGCTTGGGAATACCAGGTCCTGTAAGTTTATAACGGCTCAGTGCTCTTTATTTTGTTCTAAGGAAATCTTACTGCATCTTCTTTTATGTTCGTGGTTTACGGCCACACTACGTTGAAACACAGGTTCCCACACGATCACTAAAATTAAGCAATGTCGAGCCTGATCAGTACTTTTGTTGCATAACGCCTGGTTCTCTGGACAAGCAACTATCGTCAGGCAACGACGACAACACTGGTGTGGAGTAACGTGCAGTCAGAGAAATATGGCGCACACGAAGGAGCTGTCGGAGAGTCGTTAACCAGCGGAAGTTCTCTGTTCTGTGTGTGTGTGTGTGTGTGTGTGTGTGTGTGTGTGTGTGTTCTGACTTCTTCTCCCGTCTTCTTTTTTGGCCAGAAACTCCAAACTGATATAACCCAAAATTCCTACGTATTTTTTGCTTTTTTGGGTTGTCATTTAATTGACGTCATCCTATCTTTGTCGGCTATTGCCTTTCAAGCCTGCCGCCTGTGTTTTCTGTCTTTGATGTCGATCACATCTTTGTCGGTCAAGGTAATATATTACCCCTTGATGGGTATCCGCTTAGGAATACCAGGTGCTGAAAGCTTGGATGTACGGGTGGCATTATGGATAATGGCACAGAATTGTTAATCAGAAAGCTGAGTTCTAAGTCCAGTGGGGTTCGTTATATTCACTTACGCGCAAATAGCCTTGGGAAAAGTATGAATAGATCTCTTCTTCCCTAGCTATGGGATAATTAATACGTCCAGTGTCATTAAACCATTATTATTTCCTAAAACATTAAACTATTTATATTTCAACATTAAATAATCTGCAAATGGTTGATATATCGCTAAACAAAAACATTAAACAACGCATATCTGAGGCCATCAAATCAGACATCACGGTTGTTGAAAAAAAAAAACAAAAACAAAAGATTAAACTCAAGACAAATGAAAAATGAAAATCCCTCCTCATCGAAGTTGCTATTCATAGTGACTATCATATTTTGGCCGAAGAAATTGAAAAGCTTTAAACATACCCTGACAGAATCTCCAAGGCCTCCTTCCTCATTACATGTCCCAGAAACTTCAGCTGTCTTTTTCCTGCTGTTATATATAAGTTACCTTTTCGTTTCCATCCTCTCTAAAACCTCATCGTTGCTAACATGTTTGGTCCATAGTGTCTTCAGTATCCTTCTGTAGAAGCATATTTCGGTTGCTTCAAGTCTTTTCTTCGTCTTTCATGAGATTGTCCAGCATTCGCTGCCATTGAGCCGAAAGGCATACTTTTAGAAAATCGGATTAAAGCCTCGTATCCCATCGCTTCAGAAGTCTGTGTTGTTTGGCTGTGCAAATATTCGCTGAAAGGTGTTGTTTGAGCTCATACAACTTGATGGAGAATACCCAGAAGGCAAGATCGGTTGAAAACGAAAAACCATGCGCAAGAAAAGATAATAATAATAATAATAATAATAATAATAATAATAATAATAATAAATGCCTAGACAATGCACTACGTATGTTAACAGAGACGATGCAAACGAGAAGAAAACTCATACATCAGGAAGAGACATCTGAGATCCTTAGGATACGTCATGAAGAAGGAGGGCCTGGAGAATCTAATACTCACAGGTCGGATAGAAAGAAAAAAGAGACAGGGGAAAGCAGAGCGAGAACTACTTGATAGGTCTGAGAAAATGGATGGTGGAGCTGGGTTTGAGAGAAATACCAAGAGGGAAAATATTGAGAGCGATAAGAGACAGACCTTGAAGGCACACGACACATGAAGGACGAGAAGAATATTTTCGTATATATTGTGCCTTGCTGAATTAAGATGACCTACAATAATTATACAGTTCGATGCTACAGATTTACCTGTCATTCACCTTACCTTAACCACCTGAGGATGTCCGTTAAGGAGTGACGCACATTGTTCAGCAGGGATGGAGGGTACTGAGACCTGCTGACGAGGGAGTTGTGCTTTTTTCTAAGTTTGAAAGAGTAAGCAGTCAGGTGAATTGTGAGTCACATTAAAATTCTTAAGAACACCCACGATCGGAGACCGTCTGATTGCATTGGTTACCTTAGCTGAAGGTATTAAAAATACCTTGATGCCAGGTAACCGAATCGACCCGACCTGCAAGGTTATGCAGTGCTTTTACCAAAGCCCGTCACCACATTGCGATCACTTGACTGTGATGCATGTACCTGGTATAAAATTATGAGACTGAATGCTATGATGAGTATATTAGGCATCATATACATTTGCTATAGAAATGCGAGTATTGGTTAGCGAGCTGGAAAAAGGAATAGCGAGTCGAGTCCGAATTTCGGCCGAGTTCGTTGCGTTAACTTTCACACAAATACCCTTGGGAAAGGTAGCAATACATTTCTTCTCTCCCTATGTATGGGTATAATAGTAAGAAAGACTGGACTGTCAAGCTTGAATTTAAAACAAGGCTGAAGAAGGATGGGATTCGTCAGGTTAACTAGACTGAAACACACTCAAGGCTACTTACTATCTTAAGGGACTCGTGCGTCACTCTGCTCTCTTACTCAATAACAATAACTAGTAGGCACATGCTTATCTCGCGAGAAAAGGGTAGCGTCCTGATTGGTACTGAAATTGGAGTGACTTCCAATGCGCATGCCTGGGCGATGGTATATACAACAACAACAACGATAATAACAATGCCAATAACCCTTAGGAATGGGTTAGAGAGAGTCTCTTTTTATGCTATTGTTCACACAATGTAAGGTCGGAGAACCCCGCAAGACAGGGCTTCTTGAATGTTTTCATTATATGTATATTCTAGATGTGGGTAAGATGTCCAGATTATAAGCCTTTGTACGTTATGTGCGTTGTGGTACAGTGGATATCGGCTCGGAACGAGAAACCGGGGAGCCGAGTTCGAATTCCAGCTGAATCCATTGCATTCATTTACGCACAAATACCCTTGGGAAAGGTATTAATCCGTCTCTTCCTTCCAGTTATGGGTTAAATAGCAGGATAGATTGGGTTCTATAGCCATGGTCGGTAACCAGTCTACCGCAGAAAGCAATGGCAACCTACTGCGGGATAACCAGTCAGTCATGTCTCTTTCGAGACATGATCGCCCAAGCGTGTATTACGTATGGCACTTAACTGACTGGCGTTAGATAAACGGCTGCCCTGAATTCGAAGAGGTTAAGATTGTAGTGATCGAGAAAGCATCCTTCGGGACTCTGTTTCATAAAGTAGCGACAGAAGCTCTCAGAATGAAACTTCTTCCTCGCTAATGGAATATAAAGGGAATGAGGATGCTTCAGCCTTGTGTACATGGCATGGCGTGTTTAGCTGTGAAGGCTTGAATTGATGGAACAAGAGAATATTTCCCATAGAAATGGCGAGAGGATTGTAATTGTCTGTCTGTGAAAAAGGGGTTGTATGCTCGAAGGCGGATGTGCGTCGTGGTGCAGTGGATATCGGCTCGGAACGAGAAATCGGGAAGCCGAGTTCGAATTCCAGTCGTATTCCTTGTATTCACTTACGCGCCAAATACCCTTGGGAAAGGTATTAATCCGTCTCTTCCCTCCAGTTATGGGTTTAATAATTGGACAGATTGGGTTCTGTACCCTTAGTCGGCACTGTTTGCATAGAAGGCCAGCATGCCAAACTCTGTCGAACGCTTTAGAGATATCCAAGGCAACGGTTCGGGCTTCACCATTCCTATCGAGTGCCTGATATATGTACTCGGTGATGGTCATTGGCATATCAGCAGTAGACCTGGTGAAGCGGAAGCCATACTGTTTGTCTGAGAGGATCCCGTGGGACGTGAGATGCTGAACGACCTCGGCGTTGATAATGGCTTCGAACACTTTGCCAAAGATCGGAAGAAGGCTGATAGGTCGGTAATTTGCGGGGTCCGAGGGTTCTCCAGTGTTTTTAAATATAGGAACTACAGAGGAAGATTTCCAACAGGCAGGAAAGCAGGAAGCAGATAGGCAAGAGTTGCAGAGCTTAGAAAGTACAGAGGAAAGTTCGGGGGCACATTTCTTTAACTATGATTGGGATTCCGTCCCCTCCGCTCGCTTTGTGAGGGTCAAGTTTTGAGATTATCTTAGAGACAAGCGAGATCGGAGGAGTGTAAAAAACATGTGAAATACTAGATGGACTGGACTATTTAAGGCCTTTAGTCCCAGGGACGTTTGAGGGTTATACTTTAAACTTGGCCTTGTGTCACATTCTGTTCAGTAAATTATATGCGATAAGACTGCATTTTATGCAAGCTTATTTTCATGCTCAGATCCAAGGGGCCACTCCCAACACCTCTACTATTTTACATCGCATTAAGATGGGAAAGGTCAAGGTCAATTCCTGACATTTGACGACACCCCCAACACGAATGCCGATGTTGGCGAGGGTACTGAATAAATTTTGCTACCAATCCTATGTATGTGTGGGATTTCCATTTTAAACTAGGCCACGTGCCATATTTATTTCACAGGGGGCGGAGAAATACCAAACCGCATTTGTTTGATGTAATTTTTAAAGTCATTTCCAGGGTTTCGTGCGGAAATACAAATTCAGTCTTTGAGCTTTATATACTAGAACTAGATTTACATAGCAATGTAGTAAGATTTAGTTTAAATTCTATTTACGAATATATCTTTACGAGTGTACACCTGCTGTCAAAAATGACGGCAAAACATATAAGAGTATTATATATATATATATATATATATATATATATATATATGATCTAAACTTATTTATAAATGAAACTGTGTGTTTGTGTCTATGTGTGTGTCCGTTACCTATAGACTCCGAAACGGCTGAACCGATTTTCTTGAAAATTTACACAGTTGTACTATAAGCGTCTGCGAGTGCTCTTAGCTAGGTTTTGTGTCGAGGTACCCCCGATAAATATCAAAAATCGATAATCGAAAAAATCGGGTTATAGAAGGAGTGGTCCGATTTTAATCAAATTTGATACACTCATAGACAAAGACATAAGAATCGATATTCAGAAGTTTCAAGGTTGCAGTTCTTACAATAGTGCAGAAAATCGATAATATATATTTGTATAAAAGGCAAGATGTTTGTGTGTGTGTTTGTTTATCTGCCTGTATGTCTGTGTTTTTTCAGCCCTTTTATTTTAGTTTTTGCTTCGGGTTTGGCTCTAAGTAGGTATAATTGTAGTTCTTAGTCACAGCCATGATACCATTTAATCAGAGGACTTATTTAGCCTTCAAAATTCAGTTTACGACGAAAAAAATTATTTGATGTCGATATCGGGAAATCAAAATTTGACTGACATGCATTCATTTTTCTTTCAATCTACGGATTCGCTTTAACTGGAAATAACTATTGCTTTTTAGTCTTTCCAAAGAGTCCAGGACCATGGGTTAGTTTTAAAGCTTTGATTAGACCCGAGCAACGCCGGGCTATACTGCTAGTATATATATATATATATATATATATATATATATATATATATATATAAGGTTAAGAACTAATGGAATAACAAACCACTGGTTGTAGCATTTACATTTTAAAATTGCTCTATACATATTAGAGCAATATTTATAGCAATATTTTTATTATTATTATTTATAATAAATACATTTTCAACGCTATTAAAGAGTTGTCGTGTTTCGGTACTATCAATAGTACTATCAATAGTACCTCATCAGGAGTGGCCCGATGAGTTAATATCTCTCTCTCTATATATATATATATATATATATGAACAAGGGTCTTTATTATAACCGAAGGTATACACACACACGCACACACGCATAGATATATATCTTAGAAGTTATGTGTATATAAACGCTTATTAGGATATATAATATCGCAATAATATGAATATATTACTGTCTATAATAAAAATTACTATATATAATAAAAATTTAACGATATATATATATATATATATATATATATATATATATATATATATATATATATTCTTCACTAATCAACGACATAATTATTGCAATAAATAAAATAAAAAAGCACCAGTTAAAGACCAAATACGCTACAAGACATTTCATAACGGATAAAGTTTAATAACTCGTAACAAAGAGAATGAACTTAATAACTCGTAACAAAGAGAATGAACTTAATAACTCGTAACAAAGAGAATGAACTTAATAACTCGTAACAAAGAGAATGAACTTAATAACTCGTAACAAAGAGAATGAACTTAATAACTCGTAACAAAGAGAATGAACTTAATAACTCGTAACAAAGAGAATGAACTTAATAACTCGTAACAAAGAGAATGAACTTAATAACTCGTAACAAAGAGAATGAACTTAATAACTCGTAACAAAGAGAATGAACTTAATAACTCGTAACAAAGAGAATGAACTTAATAACTCGTAACAAAGAGAATGAACTTAATAACTCGTAACAAAGAGAATGAACTTAATAACTCGTAACAAAGAGAATGAACTTAATAACTCGTAACAAAGAGAATGAACTTAATAACTCGTAACAAAGAGAATGAACTTAATAACTCGTAACAAAGAGAATGAACTTAATAACTCGTAACAAAGAGAATGAACTTAATAACTCGTAACAAAGAGAATGAACTTAATAACTCGTAACAAAGAGAATGAACTTAATAACTCGTAACAAAGAGAATGAACTTAATAACTCGTAACAAAGAGAATGAACTTAATAACTCGTAACAAAGAGAATGAACTTAATAACTCGTAACAAAGAGAATGAACTTACTAACTCGTAACAAAGAGAATGAACTTAATAACTCGTAACAAAGAGAATGAACTTAATAACTCGTAACAAAGAGAATGAACTTAATAACTCGTAACAAAGAGAATGAACTTACTAACTCGTAACAAAGAGAATGAACTTACTAACTCGTAACAAAGAGAATGAACTTACTAACTCGTAACAAAGAGAATGAACTTACTAACTCGTAACAAAGAGAATGAACTTACTAACTCGTAACAAAGAGAATGAACTTAATAACTCGTAACAAAGGGAATGAACTTAATAACTCGTAACAAAGGGAATGAACTGAGCTGACGCTGCCTCGCTAGTGTCTCTCTAATGAAATGAGCCGAGTCCACCGAAAATAGTAAATAAAATTTCAGAGTTTAGGCGGAGATATTAGAAATAAACTTTAGAAGAAAACGGAAACCCAATCGCAAACTGGGAAAAAGAGATAAACCTCTAATCTTGTTCCAAATAACTGGGAGGAGTGTGAACAGGTTAAAGAAAAGATTAGGAAAGAAATGTCCATCAACATTAGACAAATCAAAAACTGTGGACTCGAGAAAAATATTTTCCTGAAACTTGTTTTAAGGAAAAGATTTTAATCGACCGTAACTGCGTCGGTAGTGAATGCGTAATGTTTCCTGTATGAAAATGGTTGTCATTTATACCACTCATGTTTTATGGACGATTTCCTGTTAACAAAAATAATTTATCTGCCTTTGAAAATATCAACCTGTAGATTTTTTTCCTATAGTTTCTTTCACTCTTTTCTTGCTTAATATGCTATTTGCTCAGCAGCCGGGAAATTTCCTGTAATTGTGCTTTACAAGCGTTGGGTGTCTGCCATTTTTTTCTATGCACCGCGTTCCTTCAAGGGGTTGGCGATTATAACCATCCGCATCTTTTTATCCTTTGCAGCTCTTAAGAAAGTGTGCCTTCTTATTTCTTCCAAACACTGTTCTGCTATCTCTTTACTTAAGCTCTTTAAGAAGGTTATACATTGTTTTTCTATGTTCCTTTACCTTCAAACTTTCCTGTGACTACCAAATTTTCCAAGCTTTCTTTCCTCATTATCTGCCTTAGAAATTCTGTCACATTCTTTTGTTAAATAAGTATCCTTTATATTTTAATTTTTTTTAAAACTTCACCGTTGCTCACATGTTTAGTCATTGACATTCTCAGCAATATTTTGTAGAATTACAGTTCTGTTGATTCAAGTTTCTTCTCATATGAGGAGATTGTCCAAAATTTATTGCCATATAGGAGAACTGATACTATGTAACAGCTTAGTGATCTTTACTTTGTTTCTAAGGAAATTTCACTGTATCTTTTTTAGTATTCGTTAAGCAGTGTCGAGTCTGGTCAGTACCTTGATGAGCAACCACTTGGGAATACTAGGTGCTGAAAACATGGATGTGCAGGTGGTGTTATGGATTTGTTAGAATTGTTAATCGGAGAGCCGAGTTCCAATTCCCGTTGGGATCGTTATATTCACTTACGTTCAAAATCCTTGGGAAAGGTATGAATTAACCTATTCTAATTAATGAAATTTGTTTCACGAAAAACATTATTTTTACCAAAATAGAAAAAAATTACGTACAAAATATTTAGATTCTGGCATTAGTTAGTGATTGATATGCCGCTAAACTAAATCAACCAACCAATTTTGTATCACTCAAGTAAAATGACCAACAATACATTTTATAACAAAATTACCAAATCTTTTAAACGGATAATAAAACACGAGATTAATAAATGGAGTGAGGTTAATCAGGAGTGTGGTCGAAAAACCGCCCTTTATAGTACCACTTCGTCTATTAGGCGCCTGAGTGTAATTATTTTTAGAACACACTAATATTTCTCTACACTAAAACGTGTGTACTGTATATTTTTAAATTGCTTTATTCATTTTTTTATAAATGTCATATGTGATACGCAATATCGTTCCTTTATGTGGTAGATTGGTTGACAACGAAGGCTATAGGAACAAATCTGTCTTTTTATTCAACCTATAGCATAGATGAGAAAAGATAGATTCATCAGTCAGTCAGTTAAGTGACATACGTGATAAACGCTTTGGGTGATCATGTCTGCAAAACAGACATGACTGACTAGGCAGAAGATTATCCCGCAGTAGGTTGCCATTGCTTTCTGCGGTAGACTGGACGCCAGCCAAGGCTATAGAACCCAATCCGTCCTATTATTTAATAACTGGAGGGAAGAGACGGATTAATATCTTTCCAAAATGCATGGAATTCAACTGAAATTCGGACTCGGCTCCCCGACTTGTCATTCCGAGTCGATATCCACTATACCACAACGCACAACGATTCATGCCTTCCCCAAAGAGTATTTGCGTCTAAGTGAATGCAGCGAACCAGACTGGAATTCGAACTCGACTCTTCAATTTCTCATTATGAGCCGATATCCATTACACCACAGTGCAAATCCAACGCAACACGAATTTAACACAATTTTTTTTTTCTATGGGTCCCTTGACTAAGAATAGGCGAGACCTAATATTTCTTCCACTGAAATCATGGAATAATTTCATCCCATCTCTTTAAGTGATGTACGGAAGCGGTCTCTAGGGAGCGTGTTCCTGATTCCTAAACTGGAATTATCTTTGGATGATTCTTTCACACGAACGTAACGAACGTTTTTTTGTCCACCGAAAAGGAAATCATTGTTCAACCGATTGTTTGCGTATAACAGAGTGCGCTTTCAACATTTTTAATAATATAGGTGAGAGTGAATGTATTGAAGGTCTCCAGAGTCTATTTGCTGCGTCGTTAAATCCACCATGCGACAAATCTACATGTAGAAAGCGGTGGAATAATTCTTTCAATAGACACCTGCGATGCCAGTACAAACCCTTAAGCAAAATATTTATACGCGCCGCCTGTCATCCAATTTATTCATTGACGTGTTCACTCTTTAGTTTCTTCTCTAAATTATCTCCCTTTATACAATTTTTTTTTCTGTCCATGGTTTAATTTTTTTTTCGATTTTTTGTTTTGTTTTTCGTTCTACGGTTTTTTCTTTCTCTTTCAGTAGACGGCCTCACATTTTCTCATAGCAATTTCCACTTTAGCTCCTTCCTCCTCCTCCTTCAGCTATCTTTTTCGCTTTCTATCTCTATCCCTATCTCACAACTATTTTATATAGTTTTTTTCCCTTTCTTTCCTGCTCTTTCATTCTTTCTCTCATAATTTCTATCGCCATTATAGTTTCTTAATCTCTTTTCATACTGTTCTTTCTTTCCCTTTTTTTCATATTGTTTTGTCTTACTTTCCTTCATACTGTTTTTCTTTCTCTTTTCTAATCTTCTCACTTTGTTTTTTTTTTCAATTGGAGTAGATAGACTAAACTATCGCCCGGTTCACACTCCACCCACACCTATTGAACAGGTGAAGAGGCTCATCCCTTGTTTCCTGTTTAGGATGCGGTTTCCGGTTTTCTTTTTTCTAATCGTCTCACTGTGTTTTTTTTTCAATTGGAGTAGATAGACTAAACTATCGCCCGGTTCACACTCCACCCACACCTATTGAACAGGTGAAGAGGCTCACCCCTTGTTTCCTGTTTAGGATGCGGTTTCCGGTTTTCTTTTTTCTAATCGTCTCACTGTGTTTTTTTTTTCAATTGGAGTAAATAGACTAAACTATCGCCCGGTTCACACTCCACCCAAGTCTATTGAACAGGTGAAGAGGCTCATCCCTTGTTTCCTGTTTAGGACGCGGTTTCCGGTTTTCTTTTTTCTAATCGTCTCACTGTGTTTTTTTTTCAATTGGAGTAAATAGACTAAACTATCGCCCGGTTCACACTCCACCCAAGTCTATTGAACAGGTGAAGAGGCTCATCCCTTGTTTCCTGTTTAGGACGCGGTTTCCGGTTTTCTTTTTTCTAATCTTCTCACTTTGTTTTTTTTTTCAATTGGAGTAGATAGACTAAACTATCGCTCGGTTGACACTCCACCCACATCTATTGAACAGGTGAAGAGGCTCATCTCTTGTTTCCTGTTTAGGACGCGGTTTCCGGTTTTCTTTTTTCTAATCTTCTCACTTTGTTTTTTTTTTTTTCAATTGGAGTAGATAGACTAAACTATCGCCCGGTTCACACTCCACCCACATCTATTGAACAGATGAAGAGGCTCATCCCTTGTTTCCTGTTTAGGATGCGGTTTCCGGTTTTCTCTTTTCCATTTTCTTCACTCTTATGTATCCCCCTGCACATCAGTGGCGTCACCGCCTTGCTCGGGGTGATATGATTAAAAAAAGGAAAACACTGTTCTTTCTTTTTAAGCCATTTTTCTTTCTTTCATTCTTTCATACTGTTGTTCTTTATTTCATGCCGTTCTTCCTCTATTTCTTTCTTTTTTACATTGTTTTTCTTTTTTTTTTCATTCTGTTTTTCTTTCTTTCTTATACTGCTCTTTTTTCTTTCTTTTTATAGTTTTTCTTTCATTCTTTCATACTGTTTTTTCTTTTTATACTATTATAATTATAGTATTATATTTTATACTATTATAGTATTATATTTTATACTATTATAATTATAGTTTTTCTTTCATTCTTTCATACTGTTTTTTCTTTTTATACTATTCATTCTTTCTTTCATTCTTTCTTTCATTCTTTCATACCGTTCTTCCTTTATTTCATACTGTTCTTTCTTTATTTCTGTCTGTCTGTATGTATGTCTATTTTTCATACTGTTTTTATTTATTTTATATAATGTTCTTTTTTCTTTCTTTTTATACTATTCTTTCTTTCATTCTTTTTTCATACAGTTTTTCTTTATTCGTTTTATACTGTTCTTTTTTTTTCTTTCATACTGTTTCTTTGACAGTATGGTTCACTCTATACAAGCCCCGATGGAGCCAGGTACTTACTGGATTAGTATAGGAATCCGATCATTTTTACCTGCGTCTTTAGTAATGGATCGTATATAGGAATTCCATGAGGTAGAATGTGAATCTGAGATCCAATATCTCCTCAAGGCACAGGGCTTTCTCAAGGAGACACCCGTTTATCGTGACTGGTGGTAGTTCGGAGTCTGATCGGCGGTGATTAAATCTAACCAATTTGGTTTTGGAGGCATTGAATGTAATCAGCCAGTTTTTCCCCATTTGAGAAGTTAGATCGGAAGAGAGGTCAGCTACCAATCTCCGAAGATCAAGACTTTTGAAGGTGCACCCGTATATCGTCGTATATCTTATGTTTACAAAGCATCGGAGTATATTCTTAGATCATTTATGTAAATAAAAAAAAATGGTGAATCTGAGAAGTAACCTTTGGGGTACGCCTGCGTTGACTGACAAGGCCTCGGAGGATTGGCCGTTAAAAACTACCTTCAGAGATTTACTTGTTAAGAAAGATTTTATAATTGAGGAAACTCTTCTATAGTCGGAGAGCTTGTGTAAAATACCTTTGTGCCACACCTTATTGAAGGCTTTCAAGATATTTAATACCTTGTGGTATGTGTGCTGTCAAGTGCTTCACTAATTGTGTGTAATGGTAGTTAGGACGTCAGCAGTGGATCGGACTGATGAAAACCCGTACTACTCGTCTCACAAGAGGTCGTTCCTATCCAGGAGACCAATGGGCCTGTATTGAGAAGGAGAAGAAAGGTTGATCAGTTGTCGCCTTTTTTAAGATCGGACATACTTTTGCCACCTTCCATATGCTTGGGAAAGATTTCTCTATTAAGCAGCGGTTAAATAATTTTGCTAGAAACGGAGATAATTCTGGGTTGATATTCTTAGGGACGACTGGAATTTTGTCCGGCGGAATGGCTTTTTGGTGTTCGAGGTTTTTGATAAGTGTAGAGACTTCTTTTACTGAAATTGTGCTCAGTGAGACGTGGGAAAGTTGAGTTTGAGGCAAAGACCTAGACGAAGAGCTTCATCTTGTTTGTTGAGGAGGGTTTGACTCCGGAGCCGTTTATAATAGTGGAGACAGACGCTTTGCCTCTATTTATAATTTGGTTGGTGATCTAGAATTCGCAAAATTCAATTTGTTTCTTTTCGACATTAAACTAGGCAACTTCCGTGCACATGCATTCTGAACTCTCTTATATTGACTGCTGGTGATTCTGAGAGAATTAAAGGCCAGACTACACTGTTCCATGTGATCCATTTTGAAATAGTGGTTACGTGAGCTCAAGCTACAGGGCATTCAGGAAGGAACCAGGGCTGACTGTTTGGGTTTTGCTGGATTTTTAGGGGTATAAAACACTCAATTACAGAAAGGATCCATTCGGAGATTAGGGTAACAGTTTTGGAGGCAACATGTTTGAAGAAGAATGGGAGAGTAACTTCCATCCCCGACAGCCTGTTCCAGTCTACCTTCTCATAGCGAAAAACAGTTAAGGGATGTCAATTTAAACACTGAATGAACGTACATACCACTGGTGGGTAAAAATATTGCTGTGCATTTGTTTCTGCCGAAGTATCTGCCTTCTTTATCGGTTTCTTGGAGTGGACCCACTACTCTTTGTGCTGAACATTGAAATCACCACAAATCTGAAAGATGGCCGAGAGAAATTCAGTGAGGATATTGTCAATCCTATCTGATATTCGATCGAAGATTACTGACCTTTCATCCTGAGGGCGATACAGAGCAAAGATGTATGTGGTACTATAGATAGGTGCCACTCGGCAACACATATACGTGAGGTTAGAGTCCTCGTTTTTTTATGTCCCTGCAGTAGGGAAACCCGTTCTTGATGTAGACACCGAGACAGAGACCTACAGTGTGGTGATTTACGTGTTCGTATTTTGTTGAAAATTGGTGAGTAGCCCGGGATTGTGAGTTCCTGTAATGGGAGTGAGGTATTGATATCTGTTTCCGACAGGAACAGGACGTCAAGTTTGGACTAAAGAAGATGAAGTTCCACTTCAAGAAAGTTGGAATGTAGACCTCTTACATTGGTGTAGGAGATGTTATACTTGGGAGTCTATTTTATTTTATTTTTTTATTTACTAGCAGTATAGCCCGGCGTTGCTAGGGTGTAATGAAAGCTTTAAAACTAATCCATGGTCCTGGAGCTCAGACTCTTTGGACGTTGGCACAAAAGACTAAAAAGCAATAGTTTTTTCCAGTTACAGCGAAACCATAGACTGAAAGAAAAATGAATGGATGTAAGACAAATTTTGATTTCCTGGTATCGATATCAAATTTTCTGCACTATTGTAAGAACTTCAATCTTGAAACTTCTGAATATCGTTTCTGATGTCTTTGTCTATGAGTGTATCAAATTTGATTAAAATCGGACCACTCCTTCAATAACCCGATTTTTTCGATTATCGATATTTATCGAGAGTACCTCGACACAAAACCTAGCTAAGAACACTCGCAGACGCTTGTAGTACAACTGTGTAAATTTTCAAGAAAATCGGTTCAGCCGTTTCGGAGTCTATAGGTAACGGATACACACACAGACACACAGACAAAGTTCCATTTATAAATAAGTTTAAATTAAATTTAGATTTATTCTGAGGTTGGGTTTGGTAGTTTTGTTCGTTTAATTATTTTCATGTTTGTTTTTGTGGATAACTAGTATTCGGTGACACAGGCACCCACTGGAAAGACATTTATACATTATCAGGGTTGACTTCCTCGGAGATACTGCCGTAACAGTACCCTTCATCATGGCATTGAGAGACTCCACCGGAGACTACTTCACGGTCCAGAAACTATTCACAAAATGGCAGTACAATAGACCCACCTGCTGATAGGGCAACCTCCTTTGAAGTTACTGGAAGGTTAGAATCCCTGACTTTCCGGGAGGATAACTGTTCTTCCTTTCTTTATTTCTTTCTTTCATGCTGTCCTTTCTTTCTTTTTTTCGAAGTTCTTTCTTTTTTAATACTGTTCTTTTTTCTTTCTTTCTTTCTTTCTTTCTGTTTTAAAGTTTTTATCTTATTTTTATTCAATTTATCAGTAACTACACCCTCTCATTTTCTGAAAGATAAACTGGATTAAAGCCTTTTTCTTTATCTTTTTAACATCAGTTCACCGAATTATTATACAAGAAATCAATTATTTTACAAAAAAAATCATACAAAATTACACACGATTCATCATCAAAAGTGCTGAAAAAATGGCCGATTCTACGTAGTGCACCAGTAACTACCTGCCTTCGCCTGCTCTCGTCTACCTTTACACAAACAAGATCAGGCCCAAAATGGAGTACTGCTATCATATACGGACAGGATCTGCTCAGTCTTCACTTTCAAGTCGTGACAGTGTCCAAAAGCGTCTCTGCGTCCTTGTGAGTGACGATTTATTTTCCACTTTTCTCGCATACCAAACGTCGCAAAACTTTCGCTGCTCTTTTAATGGAAAGTATTCAAGCGAACTATATTTATTAATTCCAACAGCGCTACCCTTCAAGGTTAAGATCAGCCATGCCACGCACATTATCGCTGACTACCCTCATAGCGGATGTGCGTTGTGGCGCAGTGGATATCGGCTCGGAATGAGAAATCGGGGAACCGAGTTCGAATTCCAGTTGAATTCCTCGCATTCACTTACGCGCAAATACACTTGGGAAAGGTATTAATCCGTCTCTTCCTTCCAGTTATGGGTTAAATAACAGGACAGATTGGGTTCTATAGCCTTGATCGGCAACCAGTCTACCGCAGAAAGCAATGGCAACCTACTGCGGGATAATGTTCTGCCCAGTCAGTCCAAAGCGTGTATCGCGCATGGTACTTGTAGAGGACGAAGCGTCCGTTACTAATTTAAATTTAACGAGTCGACTCGACGTAACATGGGTGGTGAGATAAAACAAGCAATAAGAAAGACGAGTAAGGCGAAAGTAACAAGAAAAACAATATATTAACAAAGGTTACATAGGGTTGACAGCATGCATAAAATTAAGAAAAGAGAAGTTCTTTCCCTGGTGAGAAATAAAAAATTGCGCCCCTAATTGCTACCCGCAATTAGTGCGCGTGTGTTTGTGTGAGTTAGAGAAACATGTCTGCTCTTGTCCGGGACAAAATCCTAACTAGCGTACCACGTGCCGTTCCCCGTTTTTATTGGCATCGTTTACGCGGGAACTAAGTTATCACGTGAATGCTGAGTGACCATGTGTGTGTGTGTGGGTGTCAATGTATCAAGCCCCACAAATACCCTCCTTAGATTGAAACAATTATTAAAAATACTTTTTTTCAATATGTCCGTGAATATGTTGGTTTGATTACGTTGATGATGATGCTGGTAGTAGTAGTAGTAGTCATGCCAAAAATGACAGAAAAGGCTGGTTGCTGAAAAAAAAGGTGGGTGGCACGGACGTGGCTCATAGGTGTGGGGGAAGGTTGCTGGAACGTATGACTGTTTAGACTGATGGTCCGCCATATTGGATCCTCGAAAAGCACATGGTGAAATGGAAGAGCGAAAAAAAATTTTACGTTGAGCAGTGTACATGTAGAGAAAAGTCGTTCTCACTTTTGAGTTGAAGTTTGTATAGCGTCGTTAATTGCGAGTGATTTTTTTTTTGGTTGTCTCTCGTAGGCTGAAGAGAAAAAGAGTCTGAAATGTAGCAGGATTTGCGACGATGTAACACTGGAAAAATATTCTCGGTGTTTGATATGGCTGTTAAAAATCTTTTAATTTATTCCAATGCTCCACGTTGAGTTGCTTGCGTTTGTAAGAGTTTCCGTGTTTTGCTGTGCGTGTGGATTTATGTTGGCGTTAGAAGAATTAACAGTTGGTTAGAAACTTTGATTTGCAAAGTGGTCGATTGAAGCTTGTGTTGATACCGAGTGTCGACGCGTGTTTGAGAGAACTAAAGAGATATCTGGGTTTAATGTCGAATTGTTTTTGGATGTCCCCGTTATCCAGTATAGGTAATTCGAATTTTTTTTTCGATCTCTTAGTAGTTCTGGTTGAGTGTGGAAAGGCGTCAGTAAGTTGACGTTGCGTTGAATGATAAAAAAAAACGTCTTTAAATCGACGTTGTGCCACTCTTTTTCTAAACAGTCCGGGAGAAATGACAGTTGTGCTGTCTAGTGTGCCATTGTTAAACTGTGCAGAGTTCTATGTGTGGTCGCCATATTATGTAGAGTCCTGTGGAAAAAGTTGGGAGCTAACGACGTTGAATAGTAGTTCTTGTTGATAGACGAAGAAGAATTGCTGGGTCCCATTTCCAACGATGCTGGACTGAATTACGTCGAATCGACATCACGTCGTCGTCACCATTTGTAGAGGACGAAGCGTCCGTTACTAATTTAAATTTAACGAGTCGACTCGACGTAACATGGGTGGTGAGATAAAACAAGCAATAAGAAAGACGAGTAAGGCGAAAGTAACAAGAAAAACAATATATTAACAAAGGTTACATAGGGTTGACAGCATGCATAAAATTAAGAAAAGAGAAGTTCTTTCCCTGGTGAGAAATAAAAAATTGCGCCCCTAATTGCTACCCGCAATTAGTGCGCGTGTGTTTGTGTGAGTTAGAGAAACATGTCTGCTCTTGTCCGGGACAAAATCCTAACTAGCGTACCAAGTGCCGTTCCCCGTTTTTATTGGCATCGTTTACGCGGGAACTAAGTTATCACGTGAACGCTGAGTGACCATGTGTGTGTGTGTGTGTGTGTGTGTGTGTGTGTGTGGGTGTGTCAATGTATCAAGCCCCACATAACTGACTGACCCTCATTCCCTACGTATTCTAATGGTGAGATGTAAATTCCACTCGAGTAACTTCTTTCTATAAATCATTGTTTTGTTAAATAGAATCTAAAGAGGATGCTTTTCCGATCACTACAATCTTCGTTATCTTCCCCCTCATCTCCCTATAAGCTCTGCGTCTTACACTGTAACCCTCTACCTCGAGGATTTCCTGGGCTTTTTACTGGGTAAACGTTATTGCTATATAAACACATTGTAAATTGATTACACACCCAACGCACATAAAAAATGTGCTCTGAAATGAAACCTCGTTTAAGTAGGCCGGTTGATTTACAAGCCAAAAATCTTTAAGAAACTGAAAAAGCTCTTGTTAATATGTATAAAAAGACTTTTTATTGTTATATGACTGCAAAATCATATAAAACAAATCAAAGCAACACCAAAAATCCCGAAAATGGACGCCTAGAAATATTTGAAGTTAAGATTAATCAGCCGATGGCCGACGGGGGTTAGTATGAATTTATAATATAATTAGCAACAATAAATTTTATCTGTAGTTGAAGCCATATAATTGTATTCAAAATATTTAGATTTCGGCATTAAATAATCTATAGAGACGCTAAATATATGCTGCTGAACAAAATCAACCAAACTATTCGTCTTGTCGTTCCTCGAAATATTATTATTATTATTATTAATGATAATAATATTTTATCATAACTTGATAAAGATATCAAATGGACTTTAAAAATTGTTTCATAATCTTTTTTTCTATATACCGTGTACCTTCAGGACGTGGGCGATCATGTTTCTCCACATCTTCCTGGCCTTTGTAGGTTTTAGCAATGATTTTCTTTTGGCTATACATCCTAATACCAAACGTTTACACAGACTTCGTTAGGTGGGTTACTCGACACTTTCCTCAGTTGCTGTCGCAGTAAACATTTCCTGTGAGTGCTGAATCTTCCAAGCCCTTTATCCTCATTATATTCCCTGTGAGTGTTAAATGTGTTAAATATTCCAACTCCTTTTTTCACATTATGTAACCTAGAAAAGTCAATTGTCTCTTTCTCATATTTACGCTCTCACACCCTGATTGAGCACTCTGGAAGAATGGTAGACTTTGGAAGAACAGTAGCTACTCTGGCATGTACGCATCGCTCATTCAGTAATGAATTAGAGCACTCTGGCTATTGGGCGTGTATAATGATAATATACACGCTAAAAAGTCTACCTTCTTCTACCGAGAGCCCATAGTCCAGAGGTAGAATCGCCGACTGACGCCAATTCGTTCAGGTTTCAATCCTGGGTTAAAAGCAATCGGAGTCTAACCGTACTGATAAGCTGTGATACACCGAAACAGATCTGTTTGCGGATGACTATATATATATATATATATATATATATATATAACACTGGCATTAAATAACACATAGAGGCTGATATGCCGTTAAGCCAAATCTTCCAAACCAAAAGCACTAGATGCAATTTCGGTAATCTCCCTCCGCCACTTGAACCCGGTTCTTCACTTTTCATCGAACTTGGAATGGCCAAGGACAAATTTAAGAAGCTATGCAGAGTATTGGGAGACAGGAAGATTTCTTTGTTGAAAAAAAGAAAAGTGTACTGAACTGTTATGTCATATCTGTCCTCCTATATGGAAATGAATGCAGGACAACCGCCTCAGAAATGAAGTAGAGACTCGAAGCAACAGAAATGTGGATTTACAGAAGGATTCTGGGGATACCATGGACCGAGCAAGTACCATGGCAGAAAAGGGTTTAGGAGATATACCAAGAGAAACATTTTAAGAACAACAAGGGTATGAAAGATGTGGAGGGCCATGATCACTCACGTCCTAAAGGGATGTTGAGGATACCATGGAACAAACATGTAAGCAACGAAAAGGTTTTAGAGAGGACGGAAACGAAAAGGAAACTTATACTTAACATCAGGAAAAGACAGCTGAAGTTTCTTGGATACTTAATAAGAAGCTTAGAGAATCAACTACGAACAAGACTGATAGACGGAGAGAGGGTCAAGGGAAAGCAATGCGAGACATACTTGATCGGCTTGAGCAAATTGTGGCAGAGAAGGGTTTAAGAGAAATACTAAGAGAAAAATGTTAAGAACGAGGGATTGAAGAATGTGGAGGGCTATGATAACTCACGTCCTAAAGGGATGCTAAGGATGCCATCGGCCGAACTTGTGAGCAATGAAAAAGTTTTGAAGAGGGTGCAAAAAAAGGAAACTTATACTTAGGAAGAGACAGCTGAAGTTTCTTGGACACGTAATAAGATGGTTGGAGAATCAACTTTTAACAAGACGGATAGGTGAAGAGAGTGTCAGGGGAAAGCAATGCGAGATATACTTGATCAGCTTGAGCAAGTGTATAGATAGATAGATAGATAGATAGATAGATAGATAGATAGAAACAGTCTGAGATAGATAGATAGATAGATAGATAGATAGATAGATAGATAGATAGAAACAGTCTGAGATAGATAGATAGATAGATAGATAGATAGATAGATAGATAGATAGAAACAGTCTGAGATAGATAGATAGATAGATAGATAGATAGATAGATAGAAACAGTCTGAGATAGATAGATAGATAGATAGAAACAGTCTGAGATAGATAGATAGATAGATAGATAGATAGAAACAGTCTGAGATAGATAGATAGATAGATAGATAGATAGATAGATAGATAGAAACAGTCTGAGATAGATAGATAGATAGATAGATAGATAGATAGAAACAGTCTGAGAGAGATAGATAGATAGATAGATAGATAGAAACAGTCTGAGATAGATAGATAGATAGATAGATAGATAGATAGAAACAGTCTGAGATAGATAGATAGATAGATAGATAGATAGAAACAGTCTGAGATAGATAGATAGATAGATAGATAGATAGATAGAAACAGTCTTAGAGATAGATAGATAGATAGATAGATAGATAGATAGAAACAGTCTGAGATAGATAGATAGATAGATAGATAGATAGATAGATAGAAACAGTCTGAGATAGATAGATAGATAGATAGATAGATAGATAGAAACAGTCTGAGATAGATAGATAGATAGATAGATAGATAGATAGAAACAGTCTGAGATAGATAGATAGATAGATAGATAGATAGATAGAAACAGTCTGAGATAGATAGATAGATAGATAGATAGATAGATAGATAGATAGAAACAGTCTGAGATAGATAGACAGATAGATAGATAGATAGATAGATAGATAGATAGATAGAAACAGTCTGAGATAGATAGATAGATAGATAGATAGATAGATAGAAACAGTCTGAGATAGATAGATAGATAGATAGATAGATAGATAGAAACAGTTCAGAGATAGATAGATAGATAGATAGATAGATAGATAGATAGAAACAGTCTGAGATAGATAGATAGATAGATAGATAGATAGATAGATATTGAACTGATTGTAATAGATAGATAGATAGATATTGAACTGATTGTAATAGATAGATAGATAGATATTGAACTGATTGTAATAGATAGATAGATAGATATTGAACTGATTGTAATAGATAGATAGATAGATATTGAACTGATTGTAATAGATAGATAGATAGATATTGAACTGATTGTAATAGATAGATAGATAGATATTGAACTGATTGTAATAGATAGATAGATAGATATTGAACTGATTGTAATAGATAGATAGATAGATATTGAACTGATTGTAATAGATAGATAGATAGATATTGAACTGATTGTAATAGATAGATAGATAGATATTGAACTGATTGTAATAGATAGATAGATAGATATTGAACTGATTGTAATAGATAGATAGATAGATATTGAACTGATTGTAATAGATAGATAGATAGATATTGAACTGATTGTAATAGATAGATAGATAGATATTGAACTGATTGTAATAGATAGATAGATAGATATTGAATTGATTGTAATAGATAGATAGATAGATATTGAACTGATTGTAATAGATAGATAGATAGATATTGAATCGATTGTAATAGATAGATAGATAGATATTGAACTGATTGTAATAGATAGATAGATAGATATTGAACTGATTGTAATAGATAGATAGATAGATATTGAACTGATTGTAATAGATAGATAGATAGATATTGAACTGATTGTAATAGATAGATAGATAGATATTGAACTGATTGTAATAGATAGATAGATAGATATTGAACTGATTGTAATAGATAGATAGATAGATATTGAACTGATTGTAATAGATAGATAGATATTGAACTGATTGTAATAGATAGATAGATAGATATTGAACTGATTGTAATAGATAGATAGATAGATATTGAACTGATTGTAATAGATAGATAGATAGATATTGAACTGATTGTAATAGATAGATAGATAGATATTGAACTGATTGTAATAGATAGATAGATAGATATTGAATCATTGTAATAGATAGATAGATAGATATTGAACTGATTGTAATAGATAGATAGATAGATATTGAACTGATTGTAATAGATAGATAGATAGATATTGAATTGATTGTAATAGATAGATAGATAGATATTGAATTGATTGTAATAGATAGATAGATAGATATTGAACTGATTAGAATAGATAGATAGATAGATATTGAACTGATTGTAATAGATAGATAGATAGATATTGAACTGATTGTACAGATAGATAGATAGATATTGAACTGATTGTAATAGATAGATAGATAGATATTGAACTGATTGTAATAGATAGATAGATAGATATTGAACTGATTGTAATAGATAGATAGATAGATATTGAACTGATTGTAATAGATAGATAGATAGATATTGAACTGATTGTAATAGATAGATAGATAGATATTGAACTGATTGTAATAGATAGATAGATAGATATTGAACTGATTGTAATAGATAGATAGATAGATATTGAACTGATTGTAATAGATAGATAGATAGATAGATAGATAGATAGATAGATAGATAGATAGATAGATAGATAGATAGATAGATAGATAGATAGATGCTACATTGTTCAGGGATGAGCAGAGTGCATGGTGCATAAAAATAAACTATCCAACGCTCGTTTTTAAAAATCTGCATCTAAAATATAGTTTCTACTTAAAATTGAAGATTGAACTTGTTACCGTTGTCCCCATTACGGGGACGCTGATTAATTCAAAGTCAGATGAACAAATATAACAAATAAAATCATGACATACAAAAGCACTTAAACAAGTTTAAACTTTCTCAAGATCGTTAGAAGTATTTACTGTTGTATTGACTACTGACTTTGTCAGACATACGCATCCAACTTTGTACAGTACAGACATCTGGTGCATCTTACGCAATTGATGTATATGTTAGCACCTATGGTTAAATATCCTTGTATATGTCTATTGTGCGAGTGAATGGGGCAAAGAACTCATTTGTCATCATAAATTAGATACATCTGTGTTTATTTTATGGTTTTAAACTCGTTAGGGCGCCAACCTACGCATCGACAATTAACGAATACTCGGCTCGGTGTTTACGAAAGTATTTCCGACGATTAAAACCGTTTCTTAAATGCACTGCACGCATAATCGTAAGATTATCTTACAAAATGTTAACTAAAAGAAGTTGCTACTTAGATTAGATCAGTGCTTGCCTTAAATCAAGTAGAGTTGAAAGGACACAAATCGAAAGTAAAGCGAAAATTGTACACACACACGCACACACACACACACACACAGACACACACACGCACACACACACACGCACACATAAACATGGTGTATTTGGGCATCAATCCCTCTTTAATGGAGTCAGTCGCGTGCCATATGTGATACAGGCTTTGGGTGATCATGTCTCGAAAATGACATGCCTGACTGGACAGAAGATTATCCCGCAGTAGATTGTCATTACTTTCTCCGATAGAGTGGTTGCCAGCCAAAGCTATAGAACCCAATCTGTCCTATTATTTAGCTCATAACTTGATTTGTCGTCCCTAGTCGATATCCACTGCACCACAACGCACATCTTTAATACATGTTTCATTAAAAAATAGTGACAAATTACTGCGTTAAAACAAGTTTTTTTGTTGTTGTAGTATCGTATGCAAATTAGTAAGACCAGTATGAATAAGGAATAATTGTAGAAGTGAAATGAAGAAAAAAGACCTTGTTGCCACAAAGAACATGGAGAGCTGTGCTACGACTACAACTACGCACAGAGAAATGCAAAATATAACAGTTGTGTTATAACTTTCTTTGTTAGCTGCCGGGTCATGCAATTTAATAATTGTCTATTTGTTCATGTAATTTAATAATTATGTATCTGTTGCCCACAATTATTATGATCCAACAGCTAACAATGCAAGTAACACCACAGCGTTCAGAAAAAAAAAAACTGTTTTACCAGCAGTACCTAATGAAACTTATATATATATATATATATATATATATATATATATATATATAATTTTTCTGTTGATCAGCCATCTTTGATGTTTTTCACGATAATGAGACAAGATAAATAATGAAAAAAAATTTTAAATGATGAAAAGTAATTTCTAGCTGTTCTGATTTGTAATAAAAAATCATTTTAGAAGCTTTTCGGTGGATTTAATTTTGAGAATCATACATAACTTTGAAGTTTTTTATTACAAATCAGAATAAGTTGAAATTATTTTTCTTCATGTAAAAAAATTTTCATTATTTATCTTGTCTCATTATCGTAAAAAATATCAAAGATGGTTGATCAACAGAAAAATGAAAGAAAACTCTCTTAATATCTAAAACTATATATATATATATATATATATATATATATATATATATATACTTTTTTTTTCTCATTTTCGTCATTTTTATATATAAAGTTAAATATACATTTAGACACATGACTTACTCGGTAGAAGATTTTCCCGCGTAGGTTGCAATAACTTCCTGCGGTAGAATGGTTGCCAATCGAGGTTATAGAACCCAATCTGTCCTGCTATTTAATCCATAGCTAGGGGAGGAAGAACAGGATTAATACCTTTCTCAAGGGTATTTGTTCGTAAGTGAATGCAACAAGGTCAACTGGAATTCGAACTGGACTCGTAGATTTTTCTTACTGAGCCGATATCCATTGCACTAAAACGCACACCCAATTTCATTGATCACCGGGATGAAATTCCAATGTTACAATTTTGAACTTAAACTTATTTTGGAAATTCGTTTCCTCAAAAAACAGTGACGACTTGAGAAAAATATTTTACATCTTTATAAATCATGTACAACCTTAACTTCTAAACTGAGTGCAATATTAAAAATCTATAAAGGACAGGAAATTGTGGAGAAGCATGATCACCAACGGACTGAATGGACACGGCACATAGAAAAAGTAGAAGGAGAGTATACAGTTCTCGCCTTGTTCCTCGATAAACTTAGTCGTTGCGATTTGCTAGAACATGAAAGCAGACATTGTTTTTATCATAGCTACTGAGAATTGTAGACAGTGTGTCATGGGAAATAACAAAAGCTATTAACTGATTGTCGCATAAGTTCATGAAAAAAATTAATGAATAAACAGACATTCAAAGGAAAATAATAGAATAAAAATCTAAAAACGAATGCCGGAGAAATAATTGTTACAAGAAATTAATTATAAATATATTGTGGTTATTTATTTTTAAACTCATACGATTTCAGTTTGTATTTCAGTTTTTAAAACAGATGTGGGAATTTAAACATCTGGGAAGTGTTTTAACAGAGGACGGAAAGTGTGACACTGAAACACAAAGTTATAGTGAGATAGCCAACCTCCTACAGAAGGTAGCTGAAGAGAGTGACAAGAAAAGACTAAAAATAAACTGCAAGAAAACTGAATGCTTGGTCATCAGCAAAAAGGGCAAGTCAAAACGCCAAACACAGATGGGGGATACTAAAGTCAAGCATATGCAAAAATTTAAATACTTGGGACGTGTTCTAACAGAAGACGGAAAGTGCGACACAGAGATCAGAAGGCGAATTGGCATGGTGAAGAACGCGTTTCAGAAGCTGAGTAAAGTATTAAGATACAGGAAAATTTCACTAGAAACAAAAAAGAGACGACTGGATTGCTATGTGATGTCAGTTCTTCAATATGGCAGTGAATGCTGGACAGTATTATCAAAGATGAAGAGAAAATGTGGCTCTACAGAAGGAGCAATGATAAGGTTTTGGAAAGGATGGAAACGAAAAGGAAATTAATACTGAGCATCAGGAAAAGACAGCTAAAGTTCCTGGGACAAGCAATGAGGGAGGAGGGCTTGGAGAATCTGATACTAACAGGCCAGATAGAGGGAAAAAGAGACAGGTGAAAGCAGCGGATAGCATATTTGAAGGCTCTGAGCAGGTGGATGATAGAACGGGGGTTGCTTGGTATAACAGGAGAAAGCGTGCTAAGAGCTACCAAGGATAGGGTGACGTGGAAAGCCATGATCGCCTACGTCCTGAAAGGACAAGGCACATAGAAGAAGAACAATGAAGCATTCCAAAAGCTAAGTACTAAAAAATAAAAAAAAAAGATCGCTGAAAAAAAAGGACTAAATATGATATTTAACTTCCTGTATAGCAGTGAGTATTGGACGATTTCCTGAAGATAAGAGTTGAAGCGACAGAAATATGGTTCCACAGAGGGATGCTGAGGATATCGTGGACCGAACATTTGAGCCACGACGAAATTTTGTAGAAAATGGAAACAAAAAGAAAATTAATATTTAATACTAGGAAGAGACAGTTGTGGTTTCTACAGAATATAATGAGGAAGAGGAGCTTGGAAAATCTGATATCCACGGGACAGGTAGAAGACAATAGGGACAGAAAAAACAATGAAGACATTCCTAACGAGGTGGAAGAAATGGATGGATGAACAGGGCTTAGGGGAAATAACAGAAAGACAAAGTTTATTAAGAACTACAAATGACAGGAAGATGTGGAGAGCCATGAATTTTTTAAAATATGTCTGTATAATATTATATGACAGCTGTTTATCTATGCTATCTGCGTTTAAAATTTTACTTAGCTGAGAGTATTTTTGAAAAAGATTTTAAAGGATTTTGTGGATTTTACAAATATGTATTTTCAAATATAGATTGGACTATATCGATTTTAGTTATTTGTGTCCCTTACCTGCGTTGACTATTTTTGAAAAATTTTTTAAAGGATAGTGTAGATTTTACAAGCATTAGTAAAGCTATAGAAATAGACATATAAAAATATATATGATGTAGAAAGATCGCAAAAAAAGAGAATATATAATTAGTATAAATTGGGTGGGTACTTAGACGTAGTGTAATGGCTAGCAAGCTTCTCACGCTAGATTAATTACGACTGTTTAGTGAGTTCGACCCTCACTGGGTGCCAAATACTTTCGGGCTTTTTGCCACAACTAAGCTACTATTAGTAAATTTTTATGAGCATAAAGCGAAACAGGAAAATTAAAAAAAAAAAAAGCTCTAACCAGTTGTCCAGTCATCTAAGCTCAGTCTACGTCTATGTAAGTAAGTACTACTCGCAGCCTTGTCGATTCATCGGCGGCTAAGCCACTTCCTCCACTGGTGGCAGCAGAATTAAAATCAAAACCTGTCAAAGGATAGATGAACCATCTTGTAGGGTCAGCGGTCACCTAGAACAATGGGCTACACTGGGCTACATAGTTACGTATACAGCCAGTGGTGACGACACAGCATCAACGGCCAGGAGGAAGTCCCACTGATGAGCAAAGTGAGCCTTCAAGTTCATCATCGGCTGTATTTGACCTGTAGGGGTATTGAATCAGCTAGGTTTACTTGCCCAATATATACTATACATGAATGAATACTTCTTCAGGGGGCTTAATGCCACATCGCATTCAAACACTGGTTACCCTACAATCACCGATAATAAGGATAATGATGCAGAATTTGTTTATTGGAGAGCCGAGTTCCAATTCACCTTGGGTTCATTGTATTTACTGACACGCAAATCCCTTTGGGAAAAGTATGAGTTCACATATTCCCCCAATATTGGTTAATTAGTACGATATACATTATTAGATCCTTATTAACTAAAGAAATTATTACAATTTAAAATTATTTTATATAACCTGCAAAGATTTGAGAAGCTGTAGAAAATAAATCAAATTCGGCTTTCTACTAAGATATATAAACGAAACTGGTCAACTGCACAACGACCCTACAACCACATCCGAACCTGAGATTGGTGATAACGAACTAGCTGTCCTCCTTTACTCTTTAGAACTTCAATCGAGGAATAAATGGGGTGTGCTAAGCTACAAACAGAGTTAAAGACAAGAAGCTTTTATTCTCCCTCTTGTCATTAACAGCTCGGAATGAGAAAAGGGAATGACGAGTTCTAATTCCAGTCGAGTTCGTTACATTCCTTTACAGACAAATACCCTTGGAAAAGGTATGAATTCATCTCTTCTCTCCGCCACCTAGCAGAACTTGTATCTAGAAAAATCATGGTGATCTCTAAAAAAATGTTTATGCAAAATTCACTTAGAAAATATTTATTTATACAATCCAAAATATGTTTCGTCTTTAGTCTTTCCGCACGACGTGGCAGGTCTGCTATCGTTCAACGAGCTTCTTCGTCTCTTCCGAAAAGATTTTCGGTTTCTCACGAAACTACGTCTGCACCGCTGAGTTGTTTTGGCAGCCACCACCCCGCAAATTTTACGGTACGATTGCCGTCACTTGAACTTACGTGTTTCATCGGTCTTTCCTGATCAAGTCATCCACCCAAAGCTGTGGCCTTCCGTCCGCAATATTGACGGATAACCAGATCAGCTTTCGTCTGTTACACATATTCTTTCCGCTTTAAAACATTCCACCCACTTATGCATGTACGCTGTGGTGCAGTAGATATCGACTAGGAACAACAAATCGGGGAGGCGAGTCCGAATTTCAGTTTAATTTGTTGCATTCATTTACACGCAAATACCCTTGGGAAAGGTATTAATCCGTCTCTTCCCTCCAGTTATGAGTTAAATAATAGAACAGATTGGATTCTATAGCCTAAGCTGGCAACCAGTCTACCGCAGAAAGCAATGGCAACCTACTGCGAGATAATCTTTTGCCCAGTCAGTCATGTCTCTTTCGAGACATGATTACCCAAAGCGTGGCACTTAACTGACTGACTGACCCACTTATGCAGTTTTCGGTGATGTTGCATGATCCATACTGTGTTAAGATCTGGAAACGGATTTTCGCAGATATGATTCCTTCTGCCCGCAAAAAACCCCCCAAAAAACGCAATACTGTGCGTTGTTCCTCAATGGTGCAATCGCTGATTGGAACGTTCATGCGTCTAACTTCATTACTACCTCGACTGAACGATGGAATATAGACGCAACTCATCATCCCATGCTCAAACATGGAGTTGGGCGTCAGCGGCTCCCCCCGTTGTTTTTACCGCGAAATTTAAAAAATGATATTTAATTTGTTTTATTTAAACTCGTATATATATTTAAAAACGATTAAAATAGATTTATTCTGCTTTATTGCTGTCCGTGTCAAAGGTAGTCATAAGCTAACAATGTATAGAAATTATTAAATGATGACATAACCACTACAGTAAATTTGAACCTGAAAGCAATTATACATAGGTCCTAAGAGTCAAATACTTCCTGACAGAATTAGCAGTTCCATTAAGCCCTGTTTCACTGCTGTTATTATTAGGAATATTTTAAGTACAAAAAACTGCTTTCCCCACCTCCATGTAAGGATGTCTTGACTACCAATCAACAAACTTGTGTATCAATATGAGTGTCGGTGTGAGACCGACTACGTGGACAAGATCATTCAACGGTTGGAGGTGAGGATCGCTCAGAACGTACCAGGTAGAGTCCGCAGACATGAGCCAATTACATCCGGGCGGTCGAAGACTCATGAGTCAGCGATCAGTGAACACCTTTTAAATTCTGTAGAATGCAGGACATATTATTCTCCCGATTTCTTCTCCGTCATGCGCAGGGCAAGGACTAGACTCCATTTAGACATCTTGGAGTCTCTTAACGTTAATTAACATCCTGTCCTATGTAGACAGAGGGGCTGAAGTTTAAATTGGAGCTTTTTATATTTTTTTCTTAACTTCAGTTGTGGTTAAAAGGTTTTCTTAGCAGCTTTTCCGTTTTAATTTTGCCGACGATTTCTATTCTGATGAAGTGTCGGCCGAAAGGCACCTAAATTTTTTTTTCTTTTAAGCGAGATACCTTTGAATCTATCTTAATAATAAAATGATCCTATTTAAATCAATTAGTAATTAATATATATTAACATATTAATTAGATATTAATAATTAGTTGTCTAGAAACCTAATAAAGTGACTGACCCACTTATGGGAGGGTGAATACCGAGATTGAGGAAGTTAGTTTTGGATCATCATCATCATCATCATCATTTATCCATCGCACCCAATGGTGCATAGGGCAGCAACTTTTTGTTGCTGTTTCTGTCACAAACTGTTTTTTACGGGGCAAGGTTGTTAGCCCTGCACCCAAACCCCAAACCTGGAGAACCATTCTTGGTCCTTACGTTTACTGCACCTGGTATTCCCAAATTGTCACCCATTTAATACTGACCATGCTCGATGTTGCTTAACTTCGGTGATCGGACGGGAACCGGTGTATTCAACACGATATAGCCGGAGACAGTTTTGGATAGTATGAACAAAATTTGCAATCTTGGGTTCTAAGTTGATGCTATCTGATTTACCCAGTGATGCTCTTTTGTCATATTACGAGGATAAATCATTAGGTGTCTCTGGTTTTTTAAAAGGATACTAGAAACTTGCGAAAGCGGACATATGGAGAGAAAGGTGAATACCGAATTTGAGGAAGTTAGTTTTGGATAGTATGAACTAAATTTGCTATTTTGGATTCTAAGCTGATCTAAGAGATGCTATCTGATTTACACACTGATGCTTTTTTTGTCATATTACGAGGATAAATCATTAGGTGTCTCTGTTTTTTTTTTAATTTTTTTTATTTTAAGGATACTAGAAACTTGCGAACGCAGAAACATGAAGAGAAGGGTGAATACCGGAATTGAGAAAGCTAGTTCTGGGCAATATGAAAAAAAATTTGCAATCTTGAGATTTAAGAGGGTCTAAGTGACGATATCTAATTTACCAAGAGTTCCTTTTTGTCATATGACGAGGATATATAATCAGGAGTCTCAGATTTTTCACAGGATACTAGAAACTTTGGTAAAGTGAATATATGGAGAGAAGGATGCATACCGAAATTGAATAAGTTAGTTTTGGATAGCATGAACCAAGTTTACAATCCTTGGTTCCAGAAGGATTTAAGAGACGCTGTCTGATTTACCGAGGGTTCCTTTTCGTTATAGTTTTTATTAGTGGATAGATAAGATCACGTCGTTTGTGTTTCATAAATTGAATAATTACTGTGGAAACAGCCTCACAAAGCTAGCCCTCTTGCTAAAGGTTTTCGCGATAATAAGTGATATAATCCATTAAGAAGAGGATTTTATACATGAATCGTTTCATCTGATTATGAAAGAGTTAGAAGGTTATGAAATTTAATCACGTAGGTGAGTAGTTTCAAGGCATAAGATCTCCATATATTCGTGTGCTTAAGAAATGTTCTAGGGACAAATTTGCGTCATAGGAAAAAAGATTTTCATTTTCAAGACGATAGTATGTCTTGTGACAGTTTTAACTAGCATGCGTGTACATGTGTGTATAAAAAGCTCATAACACTGATTCTTTATTATTTATTTTTACGCACATCCTCAGATCTTTCACAGGATACTAGAAACTTTGGTAAAGTGAATATATGGAGAGAAGGATGCATACCGAAATTGAATAAGTTAGTTTTGGATAGCATGAACCAAATTTGCACTACTTGGTTCTAAGCGGATCTAAGAGACGCTGTCTGATTTACCCAGTTCATCATTATGCGTTAGGCTTGTTTTTTTTATAGCTGAATACCGCCACTGTTGCTAACGTGATTCGTCAGTTTTCTCTGATCAAGTCGTTATCAAACGCACTACTGCGCGTTGTTCCTCGATGGTGCAATCGCTAAGTGAAGTGTCCATTCGACGGGAATCGAATGCGTATCCCTCACTAGAGAAAACAATCATCTCGCCGCAGCGTGTCATGCGCAATTTGGCCAGAGGTGAACAATTTGATAAAACAAAGTTCATTTTTTTCAATAGAAATTAATTAAAGTGTCAGAAATAATTATAATAATATAGTTAAAACAATTATAATTATCTTTAATTCACTCATAGTCAACCATTGAGAATCAAACACAATTTTCACGCGAGCATGTGACATTTTCAATATCGGACAAGCAATTTACGCGGGCACGCCGTTAATACGTTCGTCAACGAAATTTTAATCTCCTTTTCTTTTTTTCAGATCATAATAGTAATATTTACTCTTTAGCACCCGGAAAATATTAGAGGTAACTAAACCGCAGATACTTCTGGTATGTTTAGCTAAATTATCTTGACACACATTACACACATCTATCTATCTATCTATCTCATTGTCTTCATATCTATCTATCTATCTATCTATCTCATTGTCTTCATATCTATCTATCTATCTATCTATCTATCTATCTCATTGTCTTCATATCTATCTATCTATCTATCTATCTATCTCATTGTCTTCATATCTATCTATCTATCTATCTATCTATCTATCTCATTGTCTTCATATCTATCTATCTATCTATCTATCTATCTCATTGTCTTCATATCTATCTATCTATCTATCTCATTGTCTTCATATCTATCTATCTATCTATCTCATTGTCTTCATATCTATCTATCTATCTATCTATCTCATTGTCTTCATATCTATCTATCTATCTATCTATCTATCTCATTGTCTTCATATCTATCTATCTATCTATCTCATTGTCTTCATATCTATCTATCTATCTATCTATCTATCTCATTGTCTTCATATCTATCTATCTATCTATCTATCTATCTCATTGTCTTCATATCTATCTATCTATCTCATTGTCTTCATATCTATCTATCTATCTATCTCATTGTCTTCATATCTATCTATCTATCTATCTATCTATCTCATTGTCTTCATATCTATCTATCTATCTATCTATCTATCTCATTGTCTTCATATCTATCTATCTATCTATCTATCTCATTGTCTTCATATCTATCTATCTATCTATCTATCTATCTCATTGTCTTCATATCTATCTATCTATCTATCTATCTATCTATCTCATTGTCTTCATATCTATCTATCTATCTATCTATCTATCTCATTGTCTTCATATCTATCTATCTATCTATCTATCTATCTCATTGTCTTCATATCTATCTATCTATCTATCTATCTCATTGTCTTCATATCTATCTATCTATCTATCTCATTGTCTTCATATCTATCTATCTATCTATCTATCTCATTGTCTTCATATCTATCTATCTATCTATCTATCTATCTCATTGTCTTCATATCTATCTATCTATCTATCTATCTCATTGTCTTCATATCTATCTATCTATCTATCTATCTATCTCATTGTCTTCATATCTATCTATCTATCTATCTATCTCATTGTCTTACCATATCTATCTATCTATCTATCTATCTCATTGTCTTCATATCTATCTATCTATCTATCTATCTCATTGTCTTCATATCTATCTATCTATCTCATTGTCTTCATATCTATCTATCTATCTATCTATCTCATTGTCTTCATATCTATCTATCTATCTATCTCATTGTCTTCATATCTATCTATCTATCTATCTATCTCATTGTCTTCATATCTATCTATCTATCTATCTATCTCATTGTCTTCATATCTATCTATCTATCTATCTATCTCATTGTCTTCATATCTATCTATCTATCTATCTATCTATCTCATTGTCTTCATATCTATCTATCTATCTATCTCATTGTCTTCATATCTATCTATCTATCTATCTCATTGTCTTCATATCTATCTATCTATCTATCTCATTGTCTTCATATCTATCTATCTATCTATCTCATTGTCTTCATATCTATCTATCTATCTATCTATCTATCTCATTGTCTTCATATCTATCTATCTATCTATCTCATTGTCTTCATATCTATCTATCTATCTATCTATCTCATTGTCTTCATATCTATCTATCTATCTATCTATCTCATTGTCTTCATATCTATCTATCTATCTATCTATCTCATTGTCTTCATATCTATCTATCTATCTATCTATCTATCTCATTGTCTTCATATCTATCTATCTATCTATCTATCTCATTGTCTTCATATCTATCTATCTATCTATCTATCTCATTGTCTTCATATCTATCTATCTATCTATCTCATTGTCTTCATATCTATCTATCTATCTATCTATCTCATTGTCTTCATATCTATCTATCTATCTATCTATCTCATTGTCTTCATATCTATCTATCTATCTATCTATCTCATTGTCTTCATATCTATCTATCTATCTATCTGTTTGTCCTTCCTTATCTATCTATCTATCTATCTATCTCATTGTCTTCATATCTATCTATCTATCTATCTCATTGTCTTCATATCTATCTATCTATCTATCTATCTCATTGTCTTCATATCTATCTATCTATCTATCTATCTATCTCATTGTCTTCATATCTATCTATCTATCTATCTATCTATCTCATTGTCTTCATATCTATCTATCTATCTATCTATCTATCTCATTGTCTTCATATCTATCTATCTATCTATCTATCTCATTGTCTTCATATCTATCTATCTATCTATCTATCTCATTGTCTTCATATCTATCTATCTATCTATCTATCTCATTGTCTTCATATCTATCTATCTATCTATCTATCTAATTGTCTTCATATCTATCTATCTATCTATCTCATTGTCTTCATATCTATCTATCTATCTATCTATCTCATTGTCTTCATATCTATCTATCTATCTATCTCATTGTCTTCATATCTATCTATCTATCTATCTATCTCATTGTCTTCATATCTATCTATCTATCTATCTATCTATCTCATTGTCTTCATATCTATCTATCTATCTATCTATCTATCTCATTGTCTTCATATCTATCTATCTATCTATCTATCTATCTATCTATTTATATCTATCTATCTATCTATCTATCTATCTATCTATCTCATTGTCTTCATATCTATCTATCTATCTATCTATCTCATTGTCTTCATATCTATCTATCTATCTATCTATCTCATTGTCTTCATATCTATCTATCTATCTATCTATCTCATTGTCTTCATATCTATCTATCTATCTATCTATCTCATTGTCTTCATATCTATCTATCTATCTATCTATCTATCTCATTGTCTTCATATCTATCTATCTATCTATCTCATTGTCTTCATATCTATCTATCTATCTATCTCATTGTCTTCATATCTATCTATCTATCTATCTATCTATCTCATTGTCTTCATATCTATCTATCTATCTATCTATCTCATTGTCTTCATATCTATCTATCTATCTATCTATCTCATTGTCTTCATATCTATCTATCTATCTATCTATCTCATTGTCTTCATATCTATCTATCTATCTATCTATCTCATTGTCTTCATATCTATCTATCTATCTATCTATCTATCTCATTGTCTTCATATCTATCTATCTATCTATCTATCTCATTGTCTTCATATCTATCTATCTATCTATCTATCTATCTCATTGTCTTCATATCTATCTATCTATCTATCTCATTGTCTTCATATCTATCTATCTATCTATCTATCTCATTGTCTTCATATCTATCTATCTATCTATCTATCTCATTGTCTTCATATCTATCTATCTATCTATCTCATTGTCTTCATATCTATCTATCTATCTATCTATCTCATTGTCTTCATATCTATCTATCTATCTATCTATCTCATTGTCTTCATATCTATCTATCTATCTCATTGTCTTCTATCTATCTATCTATCTATCTCATTGTCTTCATCTATCTATCTATCTATCTATCTCATTGTCTTCATATCTATCTATCTATCTATCTCATTGTCTTCATATCTATCTATCTATCTATCTATCTCATTGTCTTCATATCTATCTATCTATCTATCTCATTGTCTTCATATCTATCTATCTATCTATCTCATTGTCTTCATATCTATCTATCTATCTATCTCATTGTCTTCATATCTATCTATCTATCTCATTGTCTTCATATCTATCTATCTATCTATCTCATTGTCTTCATATCTATCTATCTATCTATCTCATTGTCTTCATATCTATCTATCTATCTATCTCATTGTCTTCATATCTATCTATCTATCTATCTCATTGTCTTCATATCTATCTATCTATCTATCTATCTCATTGTCTTCATATCTATCTATCTATCTCATTGTCTTCATATCTATCTATCTATCTATCTCATTGTCTTCATATCTATCTATCTATCTATCTATCTCATTGTCTTCATATCTATCTATCTATCTATCTCATTGTCTTCATATCTATCTATCTATCTATCTCATTGTCTTCATATCTATCTCATTGTCTTCATATCTATCTCATTGTCTTCATATCTATCTCTCTATCTCATTGTCTTCATATCTATCTATGTATCTATGTATCTATCTCATTGTCTTCATATCTATCTATCTATCTCATTGTCTTCATATCTATCTATCTATCTCATTGTCTTCATATCTATCTATCTATCTCATTGTCTTCATATATATCTATCTCATTGTCTTCATATCTATCTATCTATCTATCTCATTGTCTTCATATCTATCTATCTATCTATCTCATTGTCTTCATATCTATCTATCTATCTATCTCATTGTCTTCATATCTATCTATCTATCTATCTTATTGTCTTCATATCTATCTATCTATCTCATTGTCTTCATATCTATCTATCTCATTGTCTTCATATCTATCTATCTATCTCATTGTCTTCATATCTATCTCATTGTCTTCATATCTATGTATCTATCTCTCATTGTCTTCATATCTATCTATCTATCTATGTATCTATCTCATTATCTTCATATCTATCTATGTATCTATGTATCTATCTCATTGTCTTCATATCTATCTATGTATCTATGTATCTATCTCATTGTCTTCATATCTATCTATCTATCTATCTCATTGTCTTCATATCTATCTATCTATCTCATTGTCTTCATATCTATCTATCTATCTATCTCATTGTCTTCATATCTATCTATCTATCTCATTGTCTTCATATCTATCTATCTCATTGTCTTCATATCTATCTATCTCATTGTCTTATATCTATGTATCTATCTGTTTGTCTTCTATCTATGTATCTATCTCATTGTCTTCATATCTATCTATCTATCTATGTATCTATCTCATTGTCTTCATATCTATCTATCTATGTATCTATCTCTATTTATCTTCATATCTATCTATGTATCTCATTGTCTTCATATCTATCTATCTATCTCATTGTCTTCATATCTATCTATCTATCTCATTGTCTTCATATCTATCTATCTATCTCATTGTCTTCATATCTATCTCATTGTCTTCATATCTATCTCATTGTCTTCATATCTATCTCTCTATCTATCTCATTGTCTTCATATCTATCTATCTATCTATGTATCTATCTCATTGTCTTCATATCTATCTATATATCTCATTGTCTTCATATCTATCTATCTATCTCATTGTCTTCATATCTCATTGTCTTCATATCTATCTCATTGTCTTCATATCTATCTCTCTATCTATCTCATTGTCTTCATATCTATCTCATTGTCTTCATATCTATCTCATTGTCTTCATATCTATCTCTCTATCTATCTCATTGTCTTCATATCTATCTCATTGTCTTCATATCTATCTCATTGTCTTCATATCTATCTCATTGTCTTCATATCTATCTCTCTATCTATCTCATTGTCTTCATATCTATCTCATTGTCTTCATATCTATCTATCTATCTCATTGTCTTCATATCTATCTCTCTATCTATCTCATTGTCTTCATATCTATCTCATTGTCTTCATATCTATCTCATTGTCTTCATATCTATCTCATTGTCTTCATATCTATCTCATTGTCTTCATATCTATCTATCTATCTCATTGTCTTCATATCTATCTCTCTATCTATCTCATTGTCTTCATATCTATCTCATTGTCTTCATATCTATCTCTGTCTTCATATCTATCTCATTGTCTTCATATCTATCTATCTATCTATCTCATTGTCTTCATATCTATCTCATTGTCTTCATATCTATCTATCTATCTCATTGTCTTCATATCTATCTCATTGTCTTCATATCTATCTCATTGTCTTCATATCTATCTATCTATCTATCTCATTGTCTTCATATCTATCTCATTGTCTTCATATCTATCTATCTCATTGTCTTCATATCTATCTATCTATCTCATTGTCTTCATATCTATCTATCTATCTCATTGTCTTCATATCTATCTATCGATCTCATTGTCTTCATATCTATCTATCGATCTCATTGTCTTCATATCTATCTATCGATCTCATTGTCTTCATATCTATCTATCGATCTCATTGTCTTCATATCTATCTATCGATCTCATTGTCTTCATATCTATCTATCGATCTCATTGTCTTCATATCTATCTATCGATCTCATTGTCTTCATATCTATCTATCTATCTATCTATCTCATTGTCTTCATATCTATCTATCTATCTATCTATCTCATTGTCTTCATATCTATCTATCTATCTATCTATCTATCTCATTGTCTTCATATCTATCTATCTATCTATCTATCTATCTCATTGTCTTCATATCTATCTATCTATCTATCTCATTGTCTTCATATCTATCTATCTATCTATCTATCTCATTGTCTTCATATCTATCTATCTATCTATCTATCTCATTGTCTTCATATCTATCTATCTATCTCATTGTCTTCATATCTATCTATCTATCTATCTATCTATCTCATTGTCTTCATATCTATCTATCTATCTATCTATCTATCTCATTGTCTTCATATCTATCTATCTATCTCATTGTCTTCATATCTATCTATCTATCTATCTATCTATCTCATTGTCTTCATATCTATCTATCTATCTATCTATCTATCTCATTGTCTTCATATCTATCTATCTATCTATCTATCTCATTGTCTTCATATCTATCTATCTATCTATCTATCTCATTGTCTTCATATCTATCTATCTATCTATCTCATTGTCTTCATATCTATCTATCTATCTATCTCATTGTCTTCATATCTATCTATCTATCTATCTCATTGTCTTCATATCTATCTATCTCATTGTCTTCATATCTATCTATCTATCTCATTGTCTTCATATCTATCTATCTATCTATCTCATTGTCTTCATATCTATCTATCTATCTATCTATCTCATTGTCTTCATATCTATCTATCTATCTATCTATCTCATTGTCTTCATATCTATCTATCTATCTATCTCATTGTCTTCATATCTATCTATCTATCTATCTATCTCATTGTCTTCATATCTATCTATCTATCTATCTCATTGTCTTCATATCTATCTATCTATCTCATTGTCTTCATATCTATCTATCTATCTCATTGTCTTCATATCTATCTATCTATCTCATTGTCTTCATATCTATCTATCTATCTCATTGTCTTCATATCTATCTATCTATCTCATTGTCTTCATATCTATCTATCTATCTCATTGTCTTCATATCTATCTATCTATCTCATTGTCTTCATATCTATCTATCTATCTATCTCATTGTCTTCATATCTATCTATCTATCTATCTCATTGTCTTCATATCTATCTATCTATCTATCTCATTGTCTTCATATCTATCTATCTATCTATCTCATTGTCTTCATATCTATCTATCTATCTATCTATCTCATTGTCTTCATATCTATCTATCTATCTATCTCATTGTCTTCATATCTATCTATCTATCTATCTCATTGTCTTCATATCTATCTATCTATCTATCTCATTGTCTTCATATCTATCTATCTATCTCATTGTCTTCATATCTATCTATCTATCTCATTGTCTTCATATCTATCTATCTATCTCATTGTCTTCATATCTATCTCATTGTCTTCATATCTATGTATCTATCTCATTGTCTTCATATCTATCTATCTATCTATGTATCTATCTCATTATCTTCATATCTATCTATGTATCTATGTATCTATCTCATTGTCTTCATATCTATCTATCTATCTATCTCATTGTCTTCATATCTATCTATCTATCTCATTGTCTTCATATCTATCTATCTCATTGTCTTCATATCTATCTATCTCATTGTCTTCATATCTATCTATCTCATTGTCTTCATATCTATGTATCTATCTCATTGTCTTCATATCTATGTATCTATCTCATTGTCTTCATATCTATCTATCTATCTATGTATCTATCTCATTGTCTTCATATCTATCTATCTATCTATGTATCTATCTCATTGTCTTCATATCTATCTATATATCTCATTGTCTTCATATCTATCTATCTATCTCATTGTCTTCATATCTATCTATCTATCTCATTGTCTTCATATCTATCTCATTGTCTTCATATCTATCTCATTGTCTTCATATCTATCTCTCTATCTATCTCATTGTCTTCATATCTATCTATCTATCTATGTATCTATCTCATTGTCTTCATATCTATCTATATATCTCATTGTCTTCATATCTATCTATCTATCTCATTGTCTTCATATCTATCTATCTATCTCATTGTCTTCATATCTATCTCTCTATCTATCTCATTGTCTTCATATCTATCTCATTGTCTTCATATCTATCTCTCTATCTATCTCATTGTCTTCATATCTATCTCATTGTCTTCATATATATCTCATTGTCTTCATATCTATCTATCTATCTCATTGTCTTCATATCTATCTCATTGTCTTCATATCTATCTCATTGTCTTCATATCTATCTATCTATCTATCTCATTGTCTTCATATCTATCTCATTGTCTTCATATCTATCTATCTATCTCATTGTCTTCATATCTATCTCATTGTCTTCATATCTATCTATCTATCTCATTGTCTTCATATCTATCTATCGATCTCATTGTCTTCATATCTATCTATCGATCTCTTGTCTTCATATCTATCTATCGATCTCATTGTCTTCATATCTATCTATCGATCTCATTGTCTTCATATCTATCTATCGATCTCATTGTCTTCATATCTATCTATCGATCTCATTGTCTTCATATCTATCTATCGATCTCATTGTCTTCATATCTATCTATCGATCTCATTGTCTTCCTCTATCTATCGATCTCATTGTCTTCATATCTATCTATCGATCTCATTGTCCATATCTATCTATCGATCTCATTGTCTTCATATCTATCTATCGATCTCATTGTCTTCATATCTATCTATCGATCTCATTGTCTTCATATCTATCTATCTATCTCATTGTCTTCATATCTATCTATCTATCTCATTGTCTTCATATCTATCTATCTATCTCATTGTCTTCATATCTATCTATCTATCTCATTGTCTTCATATCTATCTATCTATCTCATTGTCTTCATATCTATCTATCTATCTCATTGTCTTCATATCTATCTATCTATCTCATTGTCTTCATATCTATCTATCTATCTATCTCATTGTCTTCATATCTATCTATCTATCTATCTCATTGTCTTCATATCTATCTATCTCATTGTCTTCATATCTATCTCATTGTCTTCATATCTATCTCATTGTCTTCATATCTATCTCATTGTCTTCATATCTATCTATATATCTCATTGTCTTCATATCTATGTATCTATCTCATTGTCTTCATATCTATCTATCTCATTGTCTTCATATCTATCTATGTATCTATCTCATTGTCTTCATATCTATCTATGTATCTATCTCATTTTCTTCATATCTATCTATCTATCTATGTATCTATCTCATTGTCTTCATATCTATCTATCTATCTATGTATCTATCTCATTGTCTTCATATCTATCTATCATATCATTGTCTTCATATCTATCTATCTATCTCATTGTCTTCATATCTATCTATCTATCTCATTGTCTTCATATCTATCTATCTATCTATCTCATTGTCTTCATATCTATCTATCTATCTCATTGTCTTCATATCTATCTATCTATCTCATTGTCTTCATATCTATCTATCTATCTATCTCATTGTCTTCATATCTATCTATCTATCTATCTCATTGTCTTCATATCTATCTATCTATCTCATTGTCTTCATATCTATCTATCTATCTATCTCATTGTCTTCATATCTATCTATCTATCTATCTCATTGTCTTCATATCTATCTATCTATCTATCTCATTGTCTTCATATCTATCTATCTATCTCATTGTCTTCATATCTATCTATCTATCTATCTCATTGTCTTCATATCTATCTATCTATCTATCTCATTGTCTTCATATCTATCTATCTATCTATCTCATTGTCTTCATATCTATCTATCTATCTCATTGTCTTCATATCTATCTATCTATCTCATTGTCTTCATATCTATCTATCTATCTCATTGTCTTCATATCTATCTATCTCATTGTCTTCATATCTATCTATCTCATTGTCTTCATATCTATCTATCTATCTCATTGTCTTCATATCTATCTATCTATCTCATTGTCTTCATATCTATCTATCTATCTCATTGTCTTCATATCTATCTCATTGTCTTCATATCTATCTCATCGTCTTCATATCTATGTATCTATCTCATTGTCTTCATATCTATCTATGTATCTATCTCATTGTCTTCATATCTATCTATCTATCTATCTATGTATCTATCTCATTGTCTTCATATGTATCTATCTATCTATGTATCTATCTCATTGTCCTCATATCTATCTATATATCTATGTATCTATCTCATTGTCTTCATATCTATCTATATATCTATGTATCTATCTCATTGTCTTCATATCTATCTATATATCTATGTATCTATCTCATTGTCTTCATATCTATCTATATATCTCATTGTCTTCATATCTATCTCATTGTCTTCATATCTATCTCATTGTCTTCATATCTATCTATCTATCTATCTCATTGTCTTCATATCTATCTCATTGTCTTCATATCTATCTCATTGTCTTCATATCTATCTCATTGTCTTCATATCTATCTATCTATCTCATTGTCTTCATATCTATCTATCTATCTCATTGTCTTCATATCTATCTATCTATCTATCTGTCTTCATATCTATCTATCTATCTATCTGTCTTCATATCTATCTATCTATCTGTCTTCATATCTATCTATCTATCTGTCTTCATATCTATCTATCTATCTGTCTTCATATCTATCTATCTATCTGTCTTCATATCTATCTATCTATCTATCTATCTATCTATATGAATAAGAAACGAAGAAAACAATTGCCACCTTCAAAACCTTAATTTAAAATGGTTCTTATTATAAAAATAAAGCAATGAATATGCTATGGTTTATAAAATGGCGAGTGTTCTAAAAACAGAAAAAGACACACTGACGCCAACAATTCAAAATTGGGCGGCAAAATAAGGAACCGATGTTTTTTTGGTAGGAGTACAAGTTAAGGACAGTAGTTTTGTGTAGGAGATTTAAAAAGAGGAGGACGCTAGTGAGTTGACCACTAGAGTCCAGAAGGGATAGGCTCGTTTACTACTAGCATCCCACAATGAAGAGAATTTAGCTAGTCTGCTCCTGTAACCACACAAAATTTAAAGGTTGTAACTTGATGTAAAAACCTAAAGTTTTATACCAAAAATAAACATCATTAATTCAAGTTTGTGTTATCTTCTAATTATACCAAAACGAAGCAACACAAAAATATTTATTATTAATTATACTTTAGAACATGCATAAACTACAAACTACTGCAAAATATTAACTACCTGAGACATTGCTCTTTCAATGTCGAAACAAAATGTACAATTTTGTACTAGTTTGTACTTTGTACATGTTTTAAAGTATAATTAATAATATATTTATATATATATATATTTTAGAAAATATTTTTGATTTTTTTGAAAATATTTTCTAAATTAAATTACTTTGTTAAATTAAATAAATGAATTTAAAATTGAGTTCTTTTGAGTTCGTCTCTATCGGAATTTACCTGGATAGTATACCAAGTGTGCTACGTTATATATATATATATATATATATATATATATATATATATATATATACTGGCTGTACCCGGGCTACGCGTTGCTGTGGTTCAGTTTGGTTAAATGGAAAAAAAGAAGAAATTTATTTACTAAACCAACGAAATAAATGAGATATCGATAATAATTCGTTGAGAAAAAAAAAATTAATAGAAAGTTAAAAAAAAAAAAAAAAAAAGGAAAGAGATTTCTGTTGTTTACGCCCGCCAAAATAGAAATAATAAAAAAAGACTTCGTTTACCTTAAATATACAGTTTTTCTATGTTTTCTATGAAATAATAAAGTTGTCTGTAAACGCGTCCATATTGAAAACGAAAGTTTTTGGGTTCGGCTCTCATCGGCTCTAATAGATTTGCAAAAAATATATTTTTTAATATTGTAATATTTTTTTTAATATAAGGTATATGAAAACACGCTCGTATTCGATTAAAAATGCTATAGTAAAATTTCAAAACAATTAATGCAGCCGTTTTCTAGATTAGCGGATAGTAACAAACGGACAAGTACACACACACACACACATATATATATATATATATATATATATATATATATATAGTCATCCACAGACAGATTTGTTTCGCTGTATCACAGCTCATAAGTACGGTTAGCCATCCGATTGCTTTTTACCCAGGATTGAAACTCGACCGAATTGGTGTCAGTCAGCGATTCTACCTTTAGGCTATGTGAGCTCGGTAGAAGGAGGCAGACTTTTAACATGTATATTATCATTATACACACCCAATAGCTGAGAGTGTTCTAATTCATTGCTGAATGAACGATGCGTAGATGCTAGAGTAGCTACTGTTTTTTCAAACTACCATTCTTCCACAGTGCTCAATCAGGATGTGAGAGCGTAAATATACTAAAAAACTTTATACACTTTACTTATTCTTTATTTCATCCTGGTGTCGGATTCAGACCCATATTTGATCTACACTTGACTCCAAAATCTCTCGTGTCTCCAACACCACATAACGATCAGATAATAAATAGCACTTGTTTTATTGTTTTCACAAATTTCTGTTTCTCATTTTTACGAGTATTTTTGTATATATAAATGTCAGGGGATTTGAAAAGCATTTACTCAGACATATAACTCCTCTACAAAAGTAATGAAGAAGTCACTCCATTTTGACAGTGAGTGAGCGAATTATTAGTAGCTTCGTTGCTGGTAATAGGTTTTTAACTGTAACATGGTTGTTCAACAAACATTTTCAGCTTTTAAAAATTATCTTACTATGGGATCTGAAAGCAGCTGACGTGATCCTGACGTGATCTGGCATGGGGCCAAAACATAAAATCCTGAAATCTACACTGGACGATTTCTGAGGAGAATCATCGGTTTTATTTAAATAGTATGAATTTAAATAAAATACAAACTACGCAACCAACAAAAGGTACATTTGCTTATAAAGAGATTCCAAAAGTGTGTGCGTTAGAACATTGCATTACTCTGGCTCAGGTGAACGTCAAAAATTGATTGCAGAGTGTTAATTTTGGATAATTAATCTGTCACAGATGCAACTTGATTGAAAAAAGAAAAAAGGCAAGAAAAAGATGAAAAAAGAAGAAAAGTAACAAGAAGAGGAAAAAGAAAAAGAAGAAAAGCAAGAAGAAGAGGAAGAAAAAAGAAAGAAAGAAAGAAAGAAAGAAAGAAAGAAAGAAAGAAAGAAGAAAAGCAAGAAGAAAAATATACAGGAAGAAAGTCATGAGGAGGTAGTAAAAAGCAACAAGAAGAATAAGCTAAGAAAAGCAATGAGAAGAAGAAAATGAAAAAGAAAAGCAAAAAAAAAAAATTAGTGCGGAAAGAGGAACAAAAAATAGATTAAAAGAAATTGAAGAAAAAGTAGATAAGTGGAAATGAATGAGAAAAGCAAGAAGAAAAAAAAAACAAGTGCAAAAAAAGGCAAGAAGAAGAGAAGAAAGGCAAGAAGAAGAAAATTAAAAGAAACAGCATATAAGAAGAAAAGAAAGAACAGAAGGAAGAAAAGTAAGATTAAGAATAAGTAAAGAAGAAAATGGAAAATAAAAGAAAAAAGAAGGATTCAATTGGAGTAGATAGACTAAACTATCGCCCGGTTCACACTCCACCCACGTCTGTTGAACAGGTGAAGAGGCTCATTCCTTGTTTCCTGTTTAGGATGCGGTTTCCGGTTTTCTCTTTTCCAATCTTTTCACTTTTCTTTTTTTTTCAATTGGAGTAGATAGACTAAACTATCACCCAGTTCACACTCCACCCACGTCTATTGAACAGGTGTTGAGGCTCATCTCTTGTTCCCTGTTTAGGATGTGGTTTCCGGCTTTCTCTCTTCTAATCTTTTCACTCTTACGTAGCCCCCTGCACATCAGTGGCGTTACCGCCTTGCTCGGGGTGATATGATTAAAAAAAAATAGGTAAAAGGAAATTAAAAAAAGTAGACAAGAAGAAGTAGAAATGAATGAGAAAGGCAAAAAAAAAAAAAGGTAAGAAAAAGAAGAAAAAAGAAGAAAAAGCCAAGAAGGAGAAAAATTCTGATACTACCTCACATTTTCGAAAAATAAAAGTTTACCACGTATCTGTGTCTAAAATATTTTTTTTGTTACAATTCCTCCTTTGGAAAACGTCGATTTCTAGAAACTTCGATCCTTACTTAAATGTTCCATACTTGTAATCTTATTCCGAAGTAAGTTTAGTAAACTTCTGCTTGTCTTTTTTTCCCTGCTAATCTTTATTTTACAGTGCAATTCCATACAAGGCATCTCCATTCTCTTTCTCTCCCAGTCTCTCTTTACATATCTTTTTCCCTTTCTCTCTCAACCTTGTCGCTTTCGCCTTCTTTCTCTCCTTCTATACAGTCTCCAGTCTCTTCCCCAGAGTTTATAATCTGGAATGCCGATCAACCTACCCATCTCGGGGGCGGCAAGCAATGTGTCTATGGAGGAACCATTGTGCGCCGGCGGGTATCTATGACTGCAGTGAGAAAAAAGCTGGGCAGTCTATTTGGGAATGACCCTTAGGTCGGGTATGGGATGAAAATCGGCACCTTGAAGGAAAAAAGGATTATAGATATTGGGGAGAGGAGCAGAAGTGACAGAAATAGGGGACCTGCTATGGTGGTTAAGGAATAAGAATGTAAATAGCACCTTAAAATCTGGTGAATATTTTAGGAGTTGGAGTGGAAATGAAAAACAGTAAGATGTTAAAGTAAAGTACATTTGGATATCGGCTCGGAACAAGAAATCGGATAGCCGAGTTCGAATTCCAGTTGAATTCATTGCATTCACTTACGCGCAAATACCCTTGGGAAAGGTATTAATCCATCTCTTCCTTCCAGTTATGGGTTAAATAGTAGGACAGATTGGGTTCTCTAGCCTTGGTCGGCAACCAGTCTACCGCAGAAAGCAATGGTTACCTACTGCGGGATAATCTTCTGCCCAGTCAATCATGTCTCTTTCGAGACATGATCGCCCAAGCGTGTATCACGTATGGCACTTAGCTGACTGACTGAAAGTTGACCATTTTAAAAATTAGTGAGCAAATTACCTGGGCTCGACACTGGCCACTGAGATTTGTAAGGTAAATCCCAATTACTACAGCCACCAAAATACGTAAATATGAAGAGAAAAAGTGCATAGATAGATAGATAGATAGATAGATAGATAGATAGATAGATAGATAGATAGATAGATAGATAATGGACAGAAAAAGACAGATGACATTTAATTTTGATTGAAGCTCGTATATATATTTCCATATGATTACAATAGATTTATTCTGCTTAATTGCTGTCCGTGTCAAAGAAAGTCATAAGCTAAAAATGTATAGAAATTATTAAATGATGAAATAGATAGATAGATAGATAGATAGATAGATAGATAGATAGATAGATAGATAGATAGACAGACACACAGAAATTCAGGCCTCCGAAACCAAAAGGAACTATTATGCCAAAATTTAGGGGGATAATTTCGATGAAAATTCATTTTTTTTCTACTATTTTTAGCAGTGCAATGCACTTGCCAACAGGAAGGACGTCGGATATTTTAAAGAATGTGCAGTTTGAGTTCATAAACCACCCACTCTACTTAAGAAAGGCATAGAAAGAGATAGAAAAGGAAGACATTTTTTAATGATTCAGTGGCGAAAAGTAGCAGGTGAGCAGCCATTTCAATGACACAACGTCCAAAATTTATTGGAAGGTTCAATGAACCCTGACATGATTTGCAAAGTGTGTTATCCTGTAGGTTAATATGTGCACCGGCGTTTAGATCCTCCCTTCTTGGTCGAACCTAGAACTTTTCTGCACCATCTACAGATAGATACAAAACAGTAAGAGTATCAATATAATAAGATTGATTTGTTTTTATGGTTTATCAACTCTTTCCAAGATATTTAAAGACTGAAAATATTTTTAGATTGTAAGAATTTTCGGAAATAATAACGATTTACTGTTACCAATTTTTACTATTTAATCCATAAATGGGGGACAGGTGGATTCATCTCAAGTGTATTTGCGCGTAAGTGAATATAAAGAACACAAATGGAATAGGAAGTAGGATCTTTCATTTCCGATTCTAAGCCGTTATAGACTACACTACCTTCAGACCCAGGCTTACAAGTGGTCACCAATCTGAGACTGGCCAGGCTCGACGTAGCTTAAATTCGAGAATCGTTTTTTTTTTTCAACGTGATATGGCCGTAAGCCAATCTCATAAGAATTTAAAAATTATTTTTTCACATTATTATAAGTATTAGTTGAAATTCCTGAAATACATAAAGAGGAACAGGGGCTAAAAGACTTCAACACTCAAAAGACTTATTAAAGGTAAGAGAATCGTGGGGACATAGTAAATAAGCTACTTGAATAGTTTGTGCGAATAAATGATGGAACAAGGATAAAGAGGGATGGTAATGACTAATTAAAGCAAAAACAAGACAGGAAGTCGTGGAGATCTGTGATCGCCACGCCATGGAGGTAACTCATAAAAGAGGCATCGATATAAAGAACATTATGAACATTATTAACAGCGGTGCTTACATCAGTCCATACTTTTTCTCATCCTTCTCTCTCTCTCTCTCTCTCTCTCTCCATTTATATATATATATATATATATATGTGAGTTAAAGATCAAATATATATCGGAATCCGAGAGAATGATAAGATAAAGAAAAAATAGGAAACGTTTATCAATTTAATTTGTTTCAATCTAACATTTAAAGCTTCGTCAGAAATTGACAAAAAAGGACAAACAGATAGAATTCTGGTATGTTCAATATTCTGTGGTTCGATTCTCATTGGTCAGTCATGTATCACGTGCATTAAAACCGTAGATAATTTTTACAAATTTACATACATATAGAATTCTCTACGGTTATGCACACATATAAAAATGTCTACGCTTTTTGAAGCTTTAATAAAAGAGAAACATGTTAGATTGATAAACGTTTTCTTTTTGTTATTTCTCTTACCACACACACACACACACATAAACACACACATATAATAAATAATGATATATATTTTTTATATATCAAGAACAATATTGCGGAAATTGTAAGATAAAATGTAAAAAGATTACTTGTGGCACGTTTTATCCGTTATGACTTCATGGGACTGAGTCATAACAACGTTAACAAACCCAGTTTGATGAAGTCGTAAGGTTAACTAAGCTACAATTAAGACAATATTTACCCCGTTTCAATGCTGTTATTTAATTTGATGAGAAAACATTTCAAGGCTGTTTCTAGATGAGGCATGGAAATTATTTCAATGCTTTTTCCTAATGAGACATGAAAAGTTCAAAGGTTGTTTATGAATATGTTTATGTAGAGATCACAGAAGATGTGTAATATCAATACAGATTTCAATCTTTTGTGCATCTGCATGAACAACACACACTGCTGACAGGCAAAATTTGCCACACATTCTCTCTCTCTCTCTCTCTCTCTCTCTCTCTGTATATATATATATATATAGTTATGTGTGTGAATAAATATACATATTGGAATGCACACATATATTAAAAATACGTCGTGGTGCAGTGGATATCGATTTGGAACGAGAAATCGGGGAGCCGAGTTCGAATTCCAGTTGAATTCCTTGCATTTACTTACGCGCAAATACCCTTGGGAAAGGTATTAATCCATCTCTTCCCTCCAGTTATGGGTTAAATAACAGGACAGATTGGGTTCTGTAGCCTTGGCTGGCAACCAATCTACCGCAGAAAGTAATGGTTACCTACCGCGGAATAATCTTCTGCCTAGTCAGTCATGTCTCTTTCGAGACATGATCGCCCAAGCGTGTATCACGGATGGTACTTAACTCACTGACTGACTGATTCAGCTTTTAATAAAACGAAGCTACTAATTATATATATTAATAAATATACATATTATCCTCCGTCGGTGGCACAACTCGGAGTTTCATACGTTATACAATTATCAGGTGCATATTACGAACTGGCCGTTTTAGAGGTTACCCATCATTCATCATAGCACTAGAATCACCGTCATTCATCATAGCACTGGAATCACCGTCACCTATTTAAATGGACATACCTAATATATTCATGAAACAATACTCATACAGCAAAAACTGCAATTTTTTTTTTAAGATAAAAGTTGGCTGGAAAAAACGGAGCCAGAAAGGTGTTCTACAGGCGAGAAGTGGGACTAAAGAAACTCTTAGCATCGAATCTAAGGTTGCATCTAACGAATTTAACTGTAAATTAGTGAGACTGTTTTGTCAATCAAGTACTGTGTTTAAATTCATAAACTTTGGTACCAGAGAGAAGAGTTCATTTGAATAATATCCAGGAAAGTATTTATAGAAAATGTACAGGGCAGTAGGATAAATAATAGAGTTAAATGCCATACGTGATACACGCTTGGGCGATCATGTCTCGAAAGAGACATGACTGACTAGGCAGAATATTTTACCACAGTAGGTTGCTATTACTATACCGAGGCTATAGAACCCAATCTGTCTTGTTATTTGACCCATAGCTGGAGAGAAGTGATGGATTAATACATTTCCCAATGTTATTTGCGCGTAAGTGAATGCAACCAATTCAACTGGACTTCGAACTCGGTTCTCCGGTTTTTCATTCCAAGCCGATGTCCACTGCACCACAAAGCACATCCTACTGCCCTGTACATTTTCTATAAATACTTTCCTGGAGATTATTCAAATGAACTCTTCTCTCTGGTACCAAAGTTTATGAATTTAAATACAGTACTTGATTGACAAAACAGTCTCACTAATTTACAGTTGAATTCGTTAGATGCAACCTTAAATTCGATGCTAACAGTTTCTTTAGTCCCACTTCTCGCCTGTAGAACACCTTTCTGGCTCCGTTTTTTCCAGCCAACTTTTATCTTCAAAAAATTTAAATGCAATACCAATCGTTATCTATTGTCTTCAGGATTACTTTTTATTGTTCTCGATCCGTTACAATATTTCCGTTTTCTAATACTTTTACACTCATTAAGCTCTGATGTTTTTTTTTGTTTTTTTTAATCATTTCACCCAGAGCAAGGCAGAAACGCCACTGATGTGCAGGGGGCTACATAAATGTAAAAAGATTAATTAGAAAAGAGTGAGAAGTACAAACTAGTTAGAAAGGAACAATAGAAAGCTGAGAAAGCAGGTGCGATGACAGATACATAGGTGGAGAGAAAGGGAAGGTCATACGGGGGTGGGGAGAGAGCTAGAGTCCAGTGGTTAGTAGATGAGTATTGACTTTGCATTTAAATTTCTGGAGGTTGTAGCCGTCAGGAAAGCAAGAATATGGGAGCGAGTTCCACAGGCAGGAAGTGCGAGAGAAGAAGCTGCAGGAGTAGAATTGTCGTCTGCATTTGGCTAACCTGACTGTGAATGGGTGGGACCCAGTTGCCAGTCTGGTTGCACGAGTAAACACCTGTTGAGGAGGCATCAGTGACTTAAGTTCGTCTGAGCAGAAGCCATGGAAGTATTTATAGAACAGTAGATTTACTGATTTACTTAGGGTTCATTCGATTTTAAAAAATGTGGCATTTTGGTGGGATAGACAATATTCGAGAGAATGGATCAGTGACTGAGGCTATTTAAGTTACAGTTAAGTCAAACCTTTTTCTTCCACCATTTTGCTTTGTGACTCATTTGTACGTAATTGTACAACAAATGCCCGTTTAAACAGCTTTTGTTAAAGTTAAGAATACAAGTTACCCTTATTATGTGCTTTTTTTTTTTAATTAATTTTCAATCTCGTTGGCGCATTAATTTCAACACGTTGGTGTTAAAGGAATATTGCTACTCTCCGCAATTCGCATTAGTTACTGGTAATGTTTCGTCTGGCTTCAACTATCATTAAACATAAAAGAAATTAAAAAGGAATTCACGCGACAGCTCAAACGCTCAAAGGGAACAACAACACGTTCACACAAATAGTGATGACTTTAAATTCCAACTCACTATAATGGCTGAAGCCAGTCGAATGCTTGAACCTAAATAAGAAATGAGGATAGTTCCGACATACTTTTTTTTTTACCTGAGACGGAAATTAATCTGTCAACATTTTCTTTTTTTAAACGAATCAGTTTGTACGAATAATGATGGAGATGTGTATATTCGGAGAGCCGAGTTCCTATTCCAGTTGAATTCATGGCATTCACTAACTTTTTTTTTTAATCATATCACCCCGAGCAAGGCGGTAACGCCACTGATGTGCAGGGGCTACGCAAGAGTGAAAACATTTGGAAAAGAGAAAGCCGGAAACCACATCCTAAACAGGGAACAAGGGATGAGCCTCTACACCTGTACAATAGACGTGGGTGGAGTGTAAACCGGACGATAGTTTAGTCTATCTACTCCAATTGAAAAAAAAAAAAAAAAAAAAGAAAAAGAACAGTGGCGAAAATACCATTGGGAAAGATATTAATCCGACTTCTCTCTCTTCAGCGATGGGTTAAATATAAGGACTGATTGGGTTCTGAAGGCTTGGTTGGCAACCAGTCAACTGCAGAAATTAATGGTAACCTTCTGCGGAAAAATCTTCTACCCAGTCAGCCACGTCTCTTTCGAGACATGACTATAGAACTCAGTCTGTCCTGCTACTTAACCCTTAGTTGGAGGAAGAAGAGACGGATTAATAGGTTTCCCAAGAGTATTTGCGCGTAAGTGAATGCAACGAATTCAACTGGAATTCGAACACGGCTTTCCGATTTTCCCATTACATTTTATTCAACTCCTAACTTCCTTAGTTACTCTCATCCAGTATGTGGCATGTGGGTCCCGTAAAAAGCGTCGCCCTTTACATTCTATTCGCGAATTGTGTAAGACTGCTATCCAACAATTTTTCTTCTAATAGCACAATACCGACTTGGGAAAATTCAGATCAAATTTGTATGTGTCTTTCATTGACAGTCTCATGTGAAATCTATTCCATGTTAAATCCTGTTCCATTTCATGTGCTGAATCTTCAAATTTGGGGACACTTTCTCTAATTGAAACCAGTTTCAAGAGATCTTCGAAAACCTTTTTTCATCAAAATCTGTGGAATTTTACTCAAGATGTATCGAAGAACTGCCGGATAAGTGGCAACAAAACATTGCAAATAATGCAAAAAGAAATATTTTTTTCTGATGCATAGAACAAATATCATGAATGTTTCGTATTTCGAAAGCAAAATATTTTTACATGTATGATCTACCTTAGTGAAAATTGCCAATTGTTTAAAATGATAAAAACGTTATCACCAACGAAAGGTTACAAAATTCAAGAAATATTGTATTTAATCATTGTTTACATACTGTTTAACTAGCTAGATGCAACCACCACTTCTACTCTACCATTTTTTTCTTGGACTTCCCACCTATGAAACTCCTTCCAATGTTTTGCTTCTCTAATAACTACAATCTTCAAAAATTGAAATGCAACATCAATCGCCATCTTTTGTCTTCTTGAATCCTGTTCCTTCTTTGTTCTTTCCTCAATTTTTCTCAGTTTCAATCTTCTCATTCACTTTCACTCCTTGTAACTCCCCATGTTCTAGTGGTATTGTCGACTTGCTTGGGGTGAAATGATTAAAATAAAATGTACAATATTTTTCTTTTAATGTTCTTACATGTCATGTAAATATTTACATATCAGAAATCAAAAAGTATCATAATTATTCATAAGAAATGATGAACAACTCTTGACTCCCGTAATAATTGGAGTAGATAGACTTAACTATCGCCCGGTTCACACTCCACCCACGTCTTTTGAACAGGTGAAGAGGATCATTCCTTGTTTCCTGTTTAGGATGTGGTTCCCGGCTTTCTCTTTTCCAATCATTTTACTCTTAAGTAGCCCCATGCGCATCAGTGGCGTCACCGCCTTGCTTGGGGTGATATGATTAAAAAAAAATATATATATATATGTAGTGATGTATGAGTGGGAGACAGGGTGAGTGAACAATTGAGAACGAAATAACATAAACAAAAGTTTATTTTCCTCGTGAAATCAGAAAGCCAAGCTGACCACAATTCGTCCATGATTGCTTTAGATGTTTTTCAGTTATGCTTTTTTTTTTTTTTTTTTTTTTAATTATTTCGCTAGGAGTCAGAGATTACGGAGAGTAAGAGTATTGTATCGTTGAAGTAGAATCGATACATAGAGAAAGTGTTCTGCGGTATTATTCAGCACAATATCCGGTGCTAAACGGATATACACAAAACAGTACAACAGTCACAATGACAGACAAGACAGAACTTACGACACTGAGAGCAGGGGTTTAGATCGCAATAGTCGACGAAGTAATCAGTCCGAAAATTACTTGAATGCTGTGGTGCAGTGGATATCGGCTTGAAACGAGAAATCGGAAAGCCGAGTTCGAATTCCGGTTGAATTTGTTGCATTCACCTACGCGCAAATACCTTTGGGAAAGGTATTAATCCGTCTCTTCCCTCCAGTTATGGGTTAAATAACAGGACAGATTTAATTCTATAGCCTTGGCTGGCAACCAGTCTACCGCAGAAAGTAAAGGCAACCTACTGCCGGATAATTTTCTGCCCAGTTAGCCATGTCTCTTTCGAGGCACGCTTGAGCGGTCATATCTCTTTCGAGACATTATCGTCCAAGCCTGCATAACATGTGGCACTTAACTGACTGACACTCGAATAATACGCCTCGAATGTTATTATTCTTTACCTAAAAAGATCGTTTCAGACCATGGGCCATTGCAACATTGGGAGTACTGCAGGGGTATCAGCCACTCTACAACAAAAAGTAAATGAGAAAATCTTCTTGAGCAGAAAGAACAATAAAGGAACAGGGTTAATGAAGGCAGAAGACGTTGCGCTTAAATTTTGAAGGTTGTGGGTGTCAGAGAAGCAAGAAATCGGTAGATTCCCATAGGCGGTAACTGCAAGAAAAGAAACTATTAGAATAGAACAGACGGTTGCATCTATGTAGTTCAACAGTGAAACCGTGAGACCTAGTTACCAATCAAGTAGCACACTTAAATTCGTGCAGTCCAGGCACTAAGGAGAAAGCTCATGAAAACAATTGCTATGAAAATATTTGTGGAAAAGACAGAGGGAAGCCACGTCAGAAAGCGACTGAAGTTGAGATATGAGGTCAGGATGGATTACATTACAGATCCTTCTTTGAATATTGTCAAAAATCTCGAGATCTATAGTCGGGGTACTAGACCGAAAGTATGGGTACCCAGCGAGCAACTAACTTACTACTCGGTTTTAAAGAGACAGGCTTACTAACCATGACCCTATGTCGAGGTGTAAAATTGATATTTTACACGTAGCTTAGATGTGGGAAAAGGCCGAAAGTATAGGGCACCCATTGAGGATAGAACTCACTTTTTAGTCGTAATTGATGTAGCGAGGCAAGCTTGCTAACCATTAAAGGACGTCGCCTAAAGGAGCAGGTTAATGGTAGATTTATAACTGGTAAGAAGGTTGCTGACGAGAAGAATTGTCTGTCACGACACAGTGAACTAAGCACAGTCGAACTAGCAGTTGATCTAAACTTATTTATAAATGAAACTTTGTCTGTGCGTGTATGTGTGTGTGTGTGTGTGTGTGTGTGTCCGTTACCTATAGACTCCGAAACGGCTGAACCGATTTTCTTGAAAATTTACACAGTTGTACTATAAGCGTCTGCGAGTGTTCTCAGCTAGATTTTGTGCCGCGGTACCCTCGATAAATATCGAAAATCGATAATCGAAAAAATCGGGTTATAGAAGGAGTGGTCCGATTTTAATCAAATTTGATATACTCATAGACAAAGACATAAGAAACGATATTCAGAAGTTTCAAGGTTGCAGTTCTTACAATAGTGCAGAAAATCGATAATATATATATATATATATATATATATATATAAAAGACAAGATGATTTTGTGTGTGTGTCTTTATTTTTTTAGCCCTTTTATTTTAGTTTTTGCTTCGGGTTTGGCTCCAAGTAGGTATAATTGTAGTTCTTAGTCTCAGCCATGATACCATTTACTCAGTGGACTTATTTAGCCTTCAAAATTCAGTTTACGAGGAAAAAAACTTATTTGATATCGAAACCAGGAAATCAAAATTTGACTTACATCCATTCATTTTTCTTTCAATCTACGGTTTCGCTTTAACAGGAAACAACTTTCGTGCCAACGTCCAACGAGTCTGAGCTCCAGGACCATGGATTAGTATTAAAGTTTTCATTATACCCGAGCAACGCCGGGCTATACTGCTAGTTCAATATAATCACTGAACGTCATGCCAGTGAAAAAAATGTGAGTGTAAGAAAGCGCAACATGTTGTTCTCTTGGAGTTTAGCAGGAAGTTCCGAAGGAGTCATTAACATTCCAAACTCCTTCTTCGTATTGTTGATCTTTTTAACACAGCATTTTAACTTATTGATTTTTCAGTTCATCTCAGTGGTATATATAGATATTTTTTTTTTTTTTTGTGGGAGGACAAGACAAAACAGAAAATTTATTGTTTCCCTAAAACATAAATGACAAAACCTGCCTAACCGAAACAAAGTTACGCTTCAATCCGTAAAGGGATTCTCATTTTTGGTTTATCCCTCGTTAGGTTGAATTTCATGAAAATAAAGAAGAAACGTTTTTTACAGTTTTTTTTAAAAAAATTTATTTATTTTTTCTTCTAGATTTTTCGTTTTCTTTTTTTTTTTAAATAATTCCGTTTTCTTATTTTGTGAACCAGTTATGAAGAATGGATAAAACGAATCTTTGGTTTGACAAAATCGAGTATAAGAAAATATGATGAATAAAATCTGAGTATCATACGAAAGAGTGACAAAGAGCAAAATTCTATAACTAGAATAAGAGATTTAATTAAAAACAAAATGAAATTTTCACGGATTTTTCTTTATTATCTAAGAATTGTTACGCGTTCTTGAGAAAGAGAGCGAAATAGTTTCCCGTTACCCTACTTCATTGTTTGGAAGTCAAAGTATTCTTTCTCCTAGAATGGTTGTGACCTTATCTTTTTTTTTTTAATGCTATATGACGCGGAACTTAAACGATCATGTCTCTTCAAAGATTCCTTTTCTGTGAATTGTCATTCATTTTTGGGAAATATACTGGAATAGTTTCTCGTTGCTTACTTAAATTCTAGAAATTCAGAGTTTTTCTTTGCCATATCCTCTCAGAACCTAGGGGATCATGCCTATCCACAGCTTCCTTTTCTTTATTATCTGTGCTATGACTTGTCATAACTTCTTGGGAAAGGCAGTAGAATGGTTTCGCACTGCCTTCTCCGCGTTACAGAATTCAGAGTTTTCCTTCTTTTAGATTGGTCACCACTCAAAGCTAGGAGACCCAATCTGCCCTGCAATTTAACGTATAGTTGGGTGGCCAAGAAGAAGAGATGGATTCATATCTTTCCCAATTACGTATGTGCGAAAGTGAATACAATAGACTGTCCTGAAATTTAAACTTGTTTCGGCGATTAGATTTTCCGTGCTGATATTAATTGAACTACATGCCCATTTGGCTACGTAGAATATTTTTTCGTTCGAGTACTACCTCTGCATATGTATTTTTTTTTTTTTTGTTGAACTCTGAATCCCTAGAGCCATGATCTCCTATGGCAAGGGAAAGCTCTGAATATGTTGTTTTTTATTTGTTTGTTAGGATGAGAACTTTTCAGTACCGCTTCACAAACAGAACGGAAACTTTGTGTGTGTGTGTGTGTGTGTGTGTGCGTGCGCGCGTGCGTCGGTTGTTCAAATCAAAATATATGTCGACCAAGCCAAACAATGTTGGCTGTGTTTGACTCACTTATATTTAATTTTTTTTTTTTTGCAAGAAATCTTGTACGCCATGATACATAGGTGTGCCAACTTCGCTGTTGTACGCATGCGCAAAGAATTCCCTAGGAAACTGGCAGCTGACGCTTTCCGTTGATAAAATGATGCACATGCGATGAATCGGAAACTAAAACTTGAATATTTCTCGAAACTCTTCGAGACTTATCATGAAAACTTCAAATGGAACTAAGTAGATATGGTTACAAAACCTGACACAGAACCCATATTATTTCTCTTTTTTGTCTCTCTTATATTTGTCAATTTCTCTCTTTCTTATCTAAATCTCTCTCTCTCTCTCTCTCTCTCTCTCTCTCTCTCTCTCAATATCTTCCGCCTTGCTCACCCTCCTCTCTCTCTAACTTACAAGATCTTTCTTCGAAGTTTTACTCACTCTTGCACAGTGTCACTTTGTTACTTTCTATTTTCTTTATCGAATGCGCACACATTCTCATGAAGATGGTGGTTAAACAAAGGGTAATATAAGCACGAACAAGTACTAGAAAGAGCAATAACAGTAATTCGATTTGACAGACCTATTTTCCTGAAGGATGTGCGTTGTAGTGTAGTAGATATCGACTCGGAACGAATTCCAATCGAATTCTTTGCATTCACTTACGCACAAATAACCTTGAGAAAGGTATTAATCCGTCTCTTCCCTCCAGTTATGGGTCAAATAATAGGACAGAAAGGGTCCTATAGCTTTGGCTGGCAACCAGTCTACCCAGTCAGTCATGTCTCTTTCAAGACATAATCGCCCAAAGCTTGTATCACTTATGGCACTTAACAGACTGATTTTCCTGAAAAACTGTTTTAACAGATTTTATCAGTAAATATCAAATGTCTCCTAATAAGAAAGTGGTTACGATTATCAATAAATATAAAAAAGAACAGATACAATTGATATTTACCCTACTCCCCACTGGAGCGAGTTGTGACACAAGGTCAGTTTTTAA
>JBBBDQ010000315.1:975000-980000 GCA_037127315.1 Ascarosepion bandense | reverse complement strand
CGAGCGTGCCAGTGATAATGGCAATGTGCTGTTGAGATGGCCACCGGCAATGTGCTGTTGAGATGGCCACTGGCAATGTGCTGTTGAGATGGCCACCGGCAATGTGCTGTTGAGATGGCCACCGGCAATGTGCTGTTGAGATGGCCACCGGCAATGTGCTGTTGAGATGGCCACCGGCAATGTGCTGTTGAGATGGCCACCGGCAATGTGCTGTTGAGATGGCCACCGGCAATGTGCTGTTGAGATGGCCACCGGCAATGTGCTGTTGAGATGACCACCGGCAATGTGCTGTTGAGATGACCACCGGCAATGTGCTGTTGAGATGGCCACCGGCAATGTGCTGTTGAGATGGCCACCACGTTCACCTGACTTGACACCTTGTGATTTTTTTCTATGGTGCTATAGAAAAAGCCAGATTTATATCCACCTACAAGCCTAGAGGAACTTAAGCAGAGAATCACTGAAGCGCTGGAGAATGTTACGCAAGACATGCTACAGCGTGTTTGGCAGATGCTGGACTACCGATTTGTTGTGTGTCGTGCCACTGGTGATGTGGATATTGAACAGTTGTCAAGCTTTACGAAATTAATTATAAAATCTAAATCTTTTTGAATATTTTCTTCGAATATTGACGGATAAATATTTTATTATTCAACATGAAGCCTCTTTAATTTCGTTTGCTTGAATTTTGTAAGCACTCAAATATTCACATTTTAAATTTTTTTTTTTTTTTATAAGCGTTTCACCCCGAGCAAGGCATGTCGCTGCCACTACTGTGCAGGGGGCTACGTAGAGAGGAGAAAGGCTGGTTAAATATAGGAAATAACAGAGGGTGGGTGATAGGCGGGTGAGGATACCGAGAATGAGGGTTGGGTAGATGAGAGTGTTGTGAGAATAGTTGGGAGTTAGTGTGATAGGAGGTGTCTATTGACCCTACATTTAAACACCTGGAGATTGTAACTGTCGGGAAAGCAGACTTGTGGAAGGGAGTTCCACAGGCGGGAAGCGCGAGAAAAGAAGCTGTTGGAGTAGAATTTACGGTTACATCTTATTTGTTTAACTGTAAAAGGGTGGGACCTAGTTGCTAATCTAGTATCTCGTGTAAATTCGTGCTTGGGCGGCACCAGTGATCTAAGCTCATCGGAGCAGAAGCCATGAAAGTACTTGTAGAAGAGGCACAGGGAAGCTACATCACGCCGGTGTGAGAGCGGCTGCAGCCGGTCTGCCAAGTTAGTATCAACCACGTTACAGATCCTCCTTTGTATTTTGTCAAGAAGCCCAAGGAGAGCAGCAGGGGCACCCGACCAGATATGGCAGCAATATTCAATACACGGGCGGATGGTAGATTTGTATATGTGCAGAATAGTTTCAGGTGGGAAAAATTTCCGGGCCCTGCACAGAGAGCCGACTTTCATAGCAGTAGATTTGGCAATGGATTCAATATAGTCATTCCATTTGAGGTCCGCCGAGAGTGTAAGGCCAAGGAGGGATATCATTCTTCGGAACACTAAGAATCTAAGAGAATTATCTTTGTAGCTAATACTGTATACATTTTATTGGGTATAAACAGTCTAGATTCTAACAGAACAAATTGACATTTTCCCGTAAGAATGGAAGACCACAACCCCGCATGACCCAACAAAGAACCTATATTTTCAAATTTCTAAGTCGACCTTCAATCTGATTAGTTAAATTAAACACACCCTTCAATTCTAAATTTTTCTGTCTTCTCCCGTTATATTAACCCTTTAAATAGAAAACGCATTGTTTTCTAAATTCAAATGTAAATCATTTTTACTACAGTCATTAAACATTGCCTGATAATGATATAAACCTCGAAACAGAAATTTCCGTGTTGCAATGCAAATTAAATTAATTTTAAATAAAAAGCGATCTATGTTGTTTTAAGCACTTAAAAAAAACAAAAAGTAAATACTGGAGAATTCGGGATTTTAAACCTGGTAGGAATCTTCATCTGGATATATATATATATATATTTTTATATATATATATATATATATATATATATATATATATATATATATATATAAAGTAGTTAAGAAAACACTTATGAATCTAACAGGTCTTCTCTATTTGTATCTACGTTCAAGTCAATTTCTATATTATTTAATCACTGATTTAATCCATCTTAGCCGAAACGTTTTGTCTTCTGAGGAACTTTATCAAGGCAAATGTAGAATTTATTTTGTTGCATGTATTTGTTTACAAGAGCAAGGATGTAATTGGTTTATAAAAACTTCTAAATTTGAAGACGTTTATGAATATTCACTAGGTGGCTGAAAGATCAGTCAAAAGATGTGGAAGATATATATATATTCCATTTGTAAACGTGTTATTACGCGACCTAGCTTTCTTCCATGACTGGTGTCTTCGGGCAATTTTCAAAAATTTTATTGAAAATCGCCTGAAGAGACTACTCATGGTAGAAACCTAGGTTGCGTAATGACTCGTTTGCAAATGGACAATATTCAAAAGTTTTACAATATAATTGTATTGAACACTTTTTAATACAAATGCGCACTGGTCTAGTCTTAATATGACCAGAAACTAAGCAATTAAACAATCAATCAATATATATATATATATATATATATATATATGTATATATCAGTCAAGCGCCCCTGCTGTTCATCTCAGTGTTCTCGACAGGCTCCAAAGGAGAATCTTTAACGTGATAGGTCCCGACTTGGAAGCTCGACTCCAGCCACGTTCTCATCAGCGGGATGTGTTTTTCCTCTGTCTGTTCTATAAATATATTCATGGCTTCTGCTCCGACGAGCTTAAGAAGTCACTAGTGCCCCCGCCACCGGAATTTACTCGTGTAACCAGACTGGCAACAAGGTCCCACCCACTTACAGCTAGATCAGCCAAATGTAGCTACTCCATCAGCTTCTTTTCTCGAACTTCCCGCCTATGGAACTCCCTTCCGTATACACGCTTTCCTGACGGCTACAACCTCCAGGAATTTAAATGCAAGGTCACTACTCATCTCTTATCCACTTGACTCCAGTTCTTTCTACATCACCCTGTATATCTTGTTTTATCTTGTTCTTTTCCTTTCTCCCTACCTTCGCAGCTATCTCCACACCTGTGTTTTCATCTTTCTCTTGCCCTTTCTTTGACACCCACTGTAACTGCTCCATCTTTCTCTTCATTTCCCTCTTGTCTAAACTTTTACTATGTAGCGCCCCCCCCTGCGCCTCACTGGCGGTACCGCCTTTCTTGGGGTGAAACGATTAAATATATATATATATATATATATATATATATATTCGGTATACCAGAGCGGCTAGCGAATCCCCATTGCAGACGCTTGCTCTGGCACACTTATGCTTATTCAACCCTTACAGAGCTCACATGTGGTTTATACTGCAATTATGCTGAGCGGACCTTAGTTACAGTTTTTTAGAGAAACCGCATAATCTAGCAGTAGCAACAGTTTGAACAAGGCCAGGTGGCTCTAACCCTCTGTTACGATGACTTCACAACCTTGGTCACTTCTAGCACAACCATCGACGACTCCTCAAACGGATGAAAATAAAAATATAGTTTTGATGTATGGTATATTTATAGGTTTAAGTGCTTCATATCAGAGATTGAGCGAAAGCAAATATAAAAATGGATATTGAGGTTAACACGAGGCAGCTGCGGTCTGTTTCACACCTAAACGCAATCATCAGGCCATTGCGCTTAAGCATGAAACAAACTGTCGCTGACTTCAATGCCCCCTTTTACATATATATATATATATATATATATATATATATATATAATTTTTTAGTGTTACAAAAGCGTATTATAGCAAGAAATATATTAAATTTAATACTCACAGGCATTTCTTTTTTTTTTGTAAAGATCGAAAATATGGATAATAAAAATTAAAAGACACAGGAAAAATGACCGACCGGTTTCAATCCCAAGCTTTCTTTTCAGGGCCAACTGGGATTATTTTTTCATCCCATTTTTTAAAATTAAAATAAAATGAAGATGAGAAATGTAAGGGGGAGAAAAAAGTGGGACAAGCACTAGGTAGTGATAATGTGTAGTCCAAGAAGGCAATCTCCCTGATTACAAAGAGACGGCTTCCTAAAACTAATATACAATGATTCTCTGTAAACAAAGAGATTGCCTTCTTGGACTACACATTATCAATATCTAGTGCTTGCCACCCCCTTTTCCCCCTTATATTTCTCATCTTCATTTTTAAATTTTTTTAGAAATAGGATGAAATAAATAATCCCAGTTGGCACTGAGGAAGGTTGGAATTGAAACCGGTCGGTCATTTTTCCTGTGTCTTTTAATTTTTATTGTCCATATTTTTCATCTTTACAAAAAAAAAATGTCTGTGAGCATTAAATTTGATATATTTCTTGCAATATATATATATATATATATTGTATATATTGCTGATAGTCATATATAAATGTTCGGAGTAATTTCCCCAGTATCCAATTTCGAAACTCAGAAGTCGAGATGCTAAAGATAATATCAATCATCTAAGTTAGAAATTTTTTTTTTTATTGTATTATCAAAGATGAACTCAAGACAAGGATTATGGAAGCATTCACCAATCTAAATAAAGAGACCATCCAAAAACGTTGCAAGAGATTTCAAAGACTTCTGGAGACCGTAGTCGAAGCCAATAGCCATTTTATCAGATGAATTTACTCTTTAGCATTTTAAGATATTTTTGTATAATTTTAGTAAATATATCTTTTAAAATGAATTGTCAGTGCCATTTTCATTTTTGCGTCATTAAAACAACAATTCATCCATCTTACTCTCTCTCTCTCTATATATATATATATATATATATAAAGAAAAAACAAAGTACGAATGCCGAATACAGCAATTCCTGGGCGGCTTAAGAAGATCATAACGAAATCTGGTGCCCATATCGAATTTTAAATAGAACTTCACGATAAACGCTTTCCTCCTTTATTTATTTGTTTTAAAAGATATAGTTAATAAATAAATTT